>JAKTWB010000118.1:0-36292 GCA_030560845.1 Pichia scutulata
TAACTTCATCGCTGTTGTTGAACTGAGCACAAATATTTCTGAGTAATGCAACAGCAGAATCATCACCAGGAGATTTATTTGAAATATCCGATAGCTTTTTGACCATATCAAATAACCGTCTAGGTGAAACCATCGAATAATCCTTTCTGATAAGGGTAAGTAGATTAAAACCAAAAGCGTTTTCATTTTGGTATTTCAATAATATTTTGGTGGACACGGTGTTAACTAACACACATTGTAAGGCATTATCCAGTGCCATTCTGACCTAAGCAACAATAAGGTCATCGGTACCGTCTGGAAGTAGTAGAGATCCATCGGAGAAGTAATTTACTAAACCAGCACCATGTGCGGTTAGCATCATTTGTTTCAATGATGTTTACCACCCACGATACTGGTCTTGTCAATTATTTCACTGATGGTTCCTTGCTCCTTCCCGAAGGCATGGACGAGCTGACCACTTTACAAGTTTCTGTGACTTTGAGTAATGATTTACAATGTCACCTTTTTTTTTCTAATTAAATATCAATCTGATCATGCTTTTGGTTTTGATTTCTCAACTTTAATTGGAAATGCATTACAAAATATTTGTGCTCAGTTCAACAACAACAACGATGAAATTAATCAATTAATGGGCTTATTTTATTTAACTATGTTCAAAAATGAACAAGCAGTTGCTCGAGGTTAGAGTACCCTGCTATTTTAGCTGGTGATGAGTTTCCTTTGAATAAAATTGCTTAATTT
The DNA here is from genome assembly GCA_030560845.1 of Pichia scutulata. Lineage (NCBI taxonomy): Eukaryota > Fungi > Ascomycota > Pichiomycetes > Pichiales > Pichiaceae > Pichia > Pichia scutulata. The sequence continues at coordinate 742 of JAKTWB010000118.1, forward strand.
TTAAAAAATCCATAACTCAACCACGTTTTATCCAATTAATTACTTAAGATTCAACTAGTTCTAATTGTTTCAATTATTTGAATTTTATTTATTTTACAGTGATTTCAATGTTCAATTATATTTAAAATAGTTAAATCAGTTTCCTGATTCAATTATTCTTAAATTCTTCATTATTATATTATAAAGCACAATTCACAAGATTGCATACTAAGACTTCCTGGAAACTAATAATTTTATAGGAATTTATAATTAATAGTTATAAAGAAAAAAATCCTCTATCAAAACAATCCGGATCTAATTTCATTAATGTCGAACAACATAAAATATTTCATGGCTGCGTGGCACTATATCATTCAATGTAAAACAAATGTAAAACCGAAATTGCGTTACTAAACATCTAGAAAATATAATTAAAAATTTTAATCACCCATCAATCTATAAACTTGGTACCGAAAAGAATCACTCAATGTATTGCAATAAAAATAACGTGATTTCATCAAGATTGCATAATTCAGGTCATAAAAGTTTCAATAAATTTATGAACAAATAGGTCTACTGAATAAGCGTTTTCACCATCCATGTGGTAGTAAATTGGAAAAACTTAACATGTTTTGAGTTTAAAGAAAGTGCAAACATGGTAAGCAAATAATAACCATTAGACATAAAACCACAGAATGTGTGGCCAATATATGTACAAAACAGCTAACAACGAACAAGGCAATTTCTTTCTAAATAAGAAATGTTTTTAAAAAACTCAATCAGATGATCCTCCAATTTCGAAACAAATTCAGTAATCAAATTCACATGTTATTTAAGTAGGAAAATTTAGATGATTTTTAATGTTGAATTCGATATACTATAGGTTTAATAAAAGATGATTACATCAATAGTGCTTTATGAATATTTTATATAATCTAACGTACAACTTTATCAACTTATGTATCAGTAACAAATCTTATTTCAAAAAATTTTTTAACCAGTGTTTTGTGGAGCTTGTTTCTTCTCAGCTTTCACAAACAAAATTAACTTACAAAAAAGTTGAAATTTTGACAATTTGTAAAGTTAAACTAAATTTTTTTACTTGGAAAAAAGCTTCTTAGCAACAAAATGTGAAATATCGATAAGAAAATATTAATTTATGATTCATAAAAGAATAACAGATAGATAAACCTCATATAAACATTTTTTTATATCATTCCCGAAACCCGAAGAATCATCACTTTACAAATTAGCCGAATGTGCGACAAAGGTCAGCCATCTTTTTTATACCGCATAAAACCGATTTTGTCCAGATAAATTGTCTTCAAAAACGCCCGTTTCATTAATATTATTTTAAGTACTTAGTGAAGACCCAAAGTTGTTAAAATGTAGGGCTCTGTTTTACATAAGTTCCGTGTATAAAAGTTCACTTTTTAGTGTGATGAAGTGAAAAATATTCCAGAAAAAGATGAAATCTCAAAGTTATTTTTTCATTTGCATTGGCCACGCTGTGTTTTCACCTTTCAACTTTATAGCCCTCTCCTTATTCATAAACATCTGCCTTCTTCCTTTTACTTACTGTTGTTTTTTATAAAAGCTATTTGTACTTACAAACACGGACAATTCTCAGCAATTGTTATTTATTTTGCGGTCTATTTTGCATGAACTTCACACGGATAATTATACATTTTTAGTTAATTCAGATTAAACAAACCAGGGAAGTAACACATCCATTCAATTCAACTCAGGACATTATTTCCAATTGAGATCTACGTATACATAGCAAATTCACAATGATTGATTATACAGAGAAGGAAATACCAATGGTGAATTCTGTTCAACAATTAAATGATACAAACACAAAAGACCAAAATAATATGAATTCTTCACCCCAAAAATTGACAACAAAATTGGTAAACAAAATTGCTGGTCGTAAAGCGGCTAAATCTCTACGTTTATTTCGAGGGTCCATAGCTGATGCTTCTGATCTCAATGAACTAACGAACTCTGAAAATTTGGTAATTGATAGTGATAATAATATTAGTAATAGGAATGAAAGACAAATCAACATTGAATTAAAAAATCCATGTACCTTGAAAGAAAAGAATACAACTTCTCAAACGGATTTGGATATTAAACCCAGTAATGATAAATTACAATCACTAAATAATTCAAAACATAATACTTCCAACATATCAGCCGAGCTAATTTTAACACCACAAAGTTCTTCAACAAATAAATCAAATAAATCAAATAAATCTCAACACAAGGAAATAAGTGAGCAATCAAATAATAGCAATAAAAAAACAGCTAGTACTGATCCAATATCACCATCTTTACCAATGCTTGAACCTGTTTCATCTGCAATCTATTTTCCTCATGCACCTCCAAATGATCCATCAGATGCAATTCCCGAACATCTTACAGCGGAAGCTGAGTTTGATCACCCGGAAAACGAAGGATTAATAAGTGAAATCAATGGTTTATCAGTGAAAAATGATAAGTTAATTGTTGAAAACTTTGATGATTCATCCACATCAATGGAAAGATCGCTTTCATCAGTTTCAAGAAAGGTATTATTGAATGATGAAACTGAGAATCAATCAAATGTATCTACAGGCCCTTCAGTGCTACCACAAAACCAAATATTTGAATCATATGACTTTACAACTGCTGAAAACGACTCCAAAGATGAAAACAATGATATTCATAATACTAAATATCCATTAGCTGTTGAATTACAACCTTTTAAAAACAAAGTTGGAGGTCATACAGCCATTTTTAAATTTAGTCATCGTGCAGTTTGTAAAGCTTTAGTTAATAGAGAAAATACTTGGTATGAAAATATAGAAATTTTGCATCCTGAATTATTAAGGTATATGCCTAAATATATAGGTGTGTTAAATGTTAGATATAGTACAATATTAGATGATTTTAATGTTGATAAAAATGCTGAAAGTATACCCCAATATAATGAAACTTTTTCAGAAACTTTAAACAATGAGTTTGGTAAGGGAATGATCATTTCAAAAGAATTAAGCAATAAAAAAATTGCTACAAAGAAGAAATCAATTCCAAAAATTAATACATCCAAATCCGAAGATTATGAATTTCCTGAAGTTGTTTTAGAAGATAATATTCATATTGTTCCAAAATCATTATGGAGTCATTATAATACATCACCAACTTCAACACATTCATTAACAAAAGAATCAATCAATAGCTTGACTGGCTTAACTTCTGTTAATACAAAGCTCAAAGAATTAGTTCTTAGTGAAGTTTTTGCTCCAATTAAAGATTATACCAAAAAGGCACGTGCAAATAAAAAACATTTACATTATAGAAGTAGTAATGCATCATCATCGTCATCATCAATTTCATCTGCATCTTATTTAAATCAATCCAGTAAAACCCTTCCAAGATTCCATAGATATTCAACAAGTAGTATTTCAACGCCAACGATCATTAAAAGAAATGAGAGGAACAGTTTATTTAATCATAAGTATGATTCAATTGATGAAGCTTCAAAAATTGCTAACCACGACAGTTCGGCGATTGAATCATCCTCTATTCAAAGTGATGATATTAAGTTACATCACAAGTTTAGATGTGATTCAGCTTCCATATCGGAAGATGATTATATGAAGTTTCCAGATAGAGAGGCTTTTATGTCAAGCTTGAAAAAATTATCAAGGAAAGATGATTCATTGAATGAAAATGCAATTGCTGACGATGATGAATTTGAAGACACTACAAATAATCAAGATGAATGTGATATTTTTGACATGGAAAATGATTCGAACACCATTAATATTACAAACGTTGATGATAGGAATTACGACGAAAAAAATATTTTTGATAATGGTACTGAAGCTGATGTCGTTGATAATAATGACAATCATATGTTACGCAAGCATACACGATTTGAAAGATTTATTTTGTTGGAAGATTTAACATCTGGCATGAAATATCCTTGTGTTTTAGATTTAAAAATGGGTACAAGACAATATGGTGTTGAAGCCAAACCATCAAAACAAGAATCACAACGTAAAAAGTGTTGTTCAACTACATCAAGAGAGTTAGGGACAAGAATTTGTGGTATGCAAGTTTGGGATATTCAAAGTCAAACATTTATTAATAGGGACAAGTATTTTGGACGTAAAGTTAAAGTGGGATATGAGTTTTTCAGATCATTATCAAGATTTTTATATAATGGTATTAGTGTTTATTCCATTATCAAACATATACCAAAATTAATCGAAAACTTGAAAGATTTAGTCGAAAAATTTGAAAAATTGTTTGACTATAGATTATATGGATCGTCAATTTTATTAATGTATGATAGTGAACATGATAGTGAAAATAGAAATGAATCTACAATAATTCTCAGACTAATTGATTTTGCACAGTGTGTTATTGGAGGTAGTGAGTTTCCTTCAGAAACTACATTTCCACCGGTTCATAAGGGTGAACCAGATAATGGTTATATTAGAGGATTAAAATCACTAATTTATTACTTTAGTGTAATGTTTAAAGAATTTACAGGAGGATATGAGTATCCTGGCTTTGAAGAATCATGGGAAATTATTAAACATTTAGATTCCAAGGATAAGTTGAATAACAAATGTGAATGGTTGAATAATTTTAATGATGAAGAAATACAATGTCCATTTAAATTTAATCCAATACCTGTATATAATGGGATTTATGAAGACGTATCTGAATAGATTTGTTTTTCTTTGTATTTTTATAGTAATATAGTATAGTAAATTAATAAAGTTAAATTAACTTAGGAATTGTATGAGTCACTATAGGGTCATTTAAACATGGAAGAAAACGTTTAAGGAACCGAACTTAGACTCTCTTAGAATCAGTCTTTCAGAAATATTGAGACCCAAGTTCTGTAGAGTAACTGAGAACAAGGGCCAATGTTTTCTGATGTGTTGTTAAAGAAAGAAAATAAATGATTAGGAAGAAAGTCGAAGAGAAAAGTAGGAAATACAAACATCTTTAAAAACAACAAACGGAAAACAATTTTTTCTTTGGAAATTTCAACTTATTGAGGGTTTCTACAAGAAAGTACAAAGGGAGGTGGTTTATACAGAGAGCATTATCGTGGGATGACATATACATTCCACAAAATAGTTATACTAGAATATAATGTTTAGGATTTTGCAACGTTTGTAATATTTATTTGGTGCTGTTTTGCTGGTTTTTGTCAATGACGTTCATAGCACAATCTCTAAGTTCCTTTAATTGACTATAGCACTTACTACTTGCATTACCCTCAGTATCACCAGTGAGGCAGTTTTGAAATGAAGATATGGTCTTTGCACAGCTCTTTTCAATATCATGGTAAACTGTAACTTTAGTTTTAATACATTTCTGTAATTCTGTTTGGTATTTTGAACACTGTGATTTATTTTGAATTGCTGGATCATCCATACATTTGTGGAAGTTCAGAAAGGATTCTGGACATGTACGTGCAACTTCTTGAATTATGAACTCGTCAAGGACTCTGGATGCCATCGTATTTGGATAAGCTGAATGGATTTTATAAGCTAATGGAAAGAAATTGTATTAGGAAAACATCACATGAATAATCAAATCAAAATCGCTGCAATTTCTTAAATCAATCTAAAACTTATATTGTTCATGTTTTCAGACCGTTCGACTTAAGACTCTCATTGGATGATTTCCAGAAAGTTGGATTTCAGTGAGTTATGTATAATCAATCCCGAGTTAAAAGGATATATTCACGAAAAGAAGTTTGATTTTTCGAATCAAATTGCAATCATCAAATTAACTGAAACATTAATAAAACTGGATCTAGGTTATACAGTCTCATTAAATGATCATTATTTATGTCCTAATTACTTCAATCGCTTGGACTACGTTTTATTTATAAATAAGTTGTTAGCCTTAACCCCAAATACAACCGGGAAATCAGTCTGTGGTTTGGATATTGGTACCTCACAATCTTGTATTTATCCCTTACTTTGTTCTAAGTATGTTAAACAACTATCTAAAATGATTGGAACTGATATTAATCCTCTTGCTATTGAATTGGCAACCAAAAATATTAAATCGAACAAGCTTGATGGATTGGTTAAATTATTTCTTTGTGATAAAACTTCAAATTCGTTCCATTATTTGGAGAAAACTATTAATAACAATTCAATTATATTTACAATGTGCAATCCACCATTCTATTCATCAAAATCAGAAATTTTAAACAAATCTAAATTTAAGCTGAGCTATTTAAAAGGGGAAATTATAGGAAATATCAATGAATTAGTTACTGATGGTGGTGACTATAAATTTGTTTTAAAACTTATAAATGACAGTGAATCTTATAAAGATTCACTTATTTGGTTTACTTCATTAATTGGTAATCATTCAACCTTAATTAAATTATTAACAGTCTTAAAACCAAAGGGAAGAAAAATATCTTATGGGGTTCATAGATTTCAATCTGGCTTGTATACAACTAGATGGATACTGTTTTGGACATTTCAGGTTCAATTGAAGCCACCAATTGAACTAACTAATTATAAAAGTTCAAAATTTACTTCAAACAAGTTTGCCAAAGAACTGAAAAGTGATAGATCGGCTGATGATTTAAAAGTTACAATTTTAAATAAACTTGAATCACTGCCTTACTTATCATTATCAAGGGAAACCAATGTCATTATTAATTTACCTGGTAATGTATTTTCAAGGTCATTTAGAAGGACTCAAAAATTTGAAGATGATGGCTCGGAGTATATTTTTGAAATTGATATTAATTTAAAAAAAATCATTTGGAGATCTGGATATCAATTTAAAATATTTGAAAGTTTTACTAATATGATAAACTCTTTATAGTTCCTTTAAATAACCTTGTTGAATTAATCTTTCCACGTCAACTTTACGAACAAAAAATTGTGAATCTTTCGTTAAGTTGAAAACACCATATTCTGTCATAATTTCGCCTGCATCTTTCAAAACCCTAACATCAATAAAGACATCACTTGGCGGCTCTAAATTACCACCTAAATCAATCTCTGGCATTGTACTTTTAACACCACTGACTAGCTCAGTATATTTGTCTAAATATTGTTTTTCGTGATGTGATAAATCTGCTAGTTGTTCAGATGTTAATTCAACATTATCCCAAACCAATTCATCAATTTTATTCAATCTTGCCATCTCATAAGCAAACAGGCACCTTTTATTTCTTGCTATAAACATTTGCCTAACGAATTCCGGCAAGTTATCTAAAATTTCTTGGACTTCACCTGTTGGTTGAGATTGTTCGCCAGTACCACCTGGCGTGTTATTAACCGATGACGAAAAAAAATTATTAAACGTTCGTTTTGGTGTATTCTGATTTGAAGAATTAAGATTAATACTCGAATCTAGTATATTTGTCTGATTGGTTAGTATTAGGTCTTCATTTATACCTTCAATTTGTTTTTGTAATTCATTTGATTCATTGATAATTGATTGAATTAAATCATTTTCAAACATGGGGATCCTATCCAAAGTTTCCGCACGTTTTGCTGCTAATATCAATTTATGTGCTAAATCTCCATACATATTTCCTTCCTCCGTGTAGTTTGAAGTGTTATTACCTGCTTGTAAAAGTACATCAAAGAAGTAGTACAAAAAATTTTGGAATGGAAAAAAACAAAATTTAAGATGGATCTTCAACGCGTAAAGTTTCGTGTTGATTTTGATTTTGTCTATTCATTTGAATGCAGGTTTGTTTTCAAAAGTTAAGAATACAAGGAGTGGGAATGGCAGTTTATGGGAAAAGTAAAAGAAAAAATCCAAGTATAAATAAAATAGTTTTGTCACCAACAAAACATTCATCAAGTGAAAATCTTTCTAATATTTTAGGACAAGAAAACATACCTGCATCTTTAATAACAGATACAAACAAAAAGTCGAATTCCAAATCGACACACAGTATCAGGACTTTTCAAAGTTTTGAAGATTTAGAGAATTCAAGACCACTCAAGAAACAAAAGGCGAATAATATAACTATATATAATCTGCGAACGAATACTTCTTCAGATATAGATCTTTCAACTTCACAAAATTCAGGAGATGAACTCTCATCACAAGTTTCAAGTACTTTAGAAAAAATAAATGACAGATATGATGAACTTCAAAATGAGGTTAATAAATATAAAGATGGCTCTGATATTTTATCAAAGTCTAATAGATCGATTGAGTTTATTGAAGATCAAAATGAACAATTCAGCCATTATGGGTCAACGAGGTCTTATCAAGCAGAAGAAAAGTCACTATCAGCAAGTGAAAGTGAATTTGAAAAAGAGTATTACAGTTATAATGGAAGTGAAGAAGTTGATAGATCAGCTCCAGAACCAATTAAGACTAAAAAAGTCGAATCATTCAGTGAACTAATATCATCAGGTAAAATGGTAGGCTCAGAACTAGAATTTGAAATGATGTGTGAAAGAGTTGAGAATTGGCTAGATGAGAAGGATAAGTTTGACGAACTACTGATAGTTAAACTAGATTTAATTATAAAAATCAAAACAAATACTGAATTTAGAACGTATCTTGAAAAAAAAATTGTTTCAAAGTTCAACTCCAGTTGTTATTCAATAATAGAAAAATTATTGACAAAATCAACTGAGTTACCACTTGTTAACATTCAGTTAATTAATTTTTTTAAAATCACAGCAGTTGATACTTCCTTATTTATTAATTCTTCAACATGTTGCAAATCCTTTTCAGATCACGTAAGCTCCGAAAATATCCATAAAAAGCTAATAAAAGATATGGCTAATGATTGGGTTAAAGCTTGTGTCAATGAAAGTCCAGATGCTACGATTTTATGTTCATTGAATCTTTAAACCATTCGAAATTATGCTGATGATGAAAAGAATGACACAGTTTACGTGGTTACACGTACTCTTGACAATGACAAAGATACTCAACTTTTAAATCTAAAATATTTAAATAATATTTCTGTTTACACGCAAGGCAACAAACTTCATCAAAACATCCCAGAATTATCATTTTTAGCCGTTCAAACAGATTTCAGGGACACAGAGAGAAGCATTTGAGCTTTTGAGGTTGTTGTTAATCTTATTTGTTCAAATAATATGGCATACTATATGTTTCAACATTTTATCTGGACATCTCTATGGAAACTACTAGAGAATTATGACTTTTCCAAAATCAGAGATGAAGCAAAACAAAAACAATATATTTTGATAATTGCCCATCTTTTATGTTTTGCTGGTCGAATCGATTTAGGAAGTCAAAAAAACCACATCAAAATACTGGAGTAAACATTGAATTCTGCAGCACCGCTAAAATATAGTTTAACCAATTTAGAAAAGAACTATCTTAGATATCTGATATATCTGGGATACAATTGTTTTCAAGATCAACGTCATCAAACGAATGAATCATTATCCCTCATGAAAAAAGTTTTGACTATTTTCAAGACAGCAAATCCTGTTATTTTGTCAATTACTGGTACAACTAGCTCCACTCATCAAATTTTAAAAACTAATTTTATAAACATGGATTTCTTTTATAAATATACAATAAAGTACAGGTAAAATAAAAAAATAATCTTCTAAGCAAAGTTAAACTCATCATTTTGTGACTTAACAGCAAGCCTTGCCAACCTAAACATTTTGTTTTTGGCACTTTCTTTCTTTTTACTTTCATCACCAGCAGTGGTACTTTTTGATGCTAGTTTTTTTGGAGTTTCTCTTAATCCAAAAGCCTTTGCTAAATGTCCTAAATGAACATTTTTGACGTTAAAAATATCTCTTTCGGATGATAAATGTGTTGCATAAGCTCTAATATGACTAATAAATGCATCAGTGGCAATCTCTAAAGCTCTTTTATCTTCCAACAACCATTTTTCTAAATTCAACTGATAGGTTGTGGCATGCATATCCCATGATCCTTCTCTATTAAATTTATTACCCTTTCTTTTAATTTCGTCGGATTCTTTGTTTGCAACATCGTTATTTTCCTTTTCACCATTCGGATCTCTACCAAAAGCTTTTCTCAAAATATCTTCGTAGGTTATAAATTTTATCGAACTTTCATCATGCATTGGACTTATCTTTTCGATATACTTTTCTTCTTCACCAGGCATTAAAAATAAAATTGATAAACCTCTTTTACCAAGTCTAGCAGTTCTACCAACACGATGGAGGTGATCAGCGACACAAAAAGGTGGATCATATTCAACAACATGATCAATTGCAGGTAAATCCAAACCACGAGATGCAACATCCGTACATAGTAAAATTGTATTATGAGTATTATCATTTGCAAAGTGGTTTAATGTTGCTGTACGAGTTTGTTGTGATAATGAACCATGAAGTTTATAGATAATTGTATTTGACGAGATATGCGGAGAAGTCATTGCTGTTATACTTCCCAATAATTCTTCATCGGCTGCTTTCTTTTCATCTTCTTCAACGCTCTTATCCTTATAGCCTCCACCATGACGTTTATCATTGTTTTTCTTTTCTCTTTCCTTTCTTTCCTTTTCTTTTCTTTCTTGTTCTTTAATTTTCTTTAAACTTTCCTTTCTTTCTCTTTCAACTTTCAAACGCTTACCGTCTTTCGTAAGCGCAATAAAGTGGAAGTCAACAGAATGTGAACAACTTAAGAATACAACAGTCTTGGTAAAATTGTTTTTCTCAGCTTCGTTTTCGTTATCATTGCTTGTCATGTTCATCAACACACCACTTAATGTTGTATAACGTAATTTAGGAGGTACGACAACAATCTCTTGAATTAATTGATCAGGTGCTTTCATATGATAATCAAGTTCTTCGTTATCACCATTCAAGTTACCACTTGCACTTATGGTTTCAGGGTTATTTAAAGCAATTTCACCTAATTTTTTAACATTACCTTTCAAAGTTGCAGAACATAAAATACTAACTCTTCTTGGTGGTAAAACATCAGCTAATGGACCCAAAACTTCATCGTTATCCCTATAATCTTTTTGTAATCTATTATTAATTGTAGCAATTGATTCTTCAAAACCTAGTTCAATTAACCTATCACCTTCGTCAAGAATTAAATATCTGACTTTCGATAGATCCAATGATTGTGTATTATCGATATGATCCACCAATCTACCAGGAGTTGCAACTAAAATATTAATACCTTTTCTTAGTCTTGCCTTTTCAGCTTTTTTCTTTTCACCACCAATTACGATACCAGGAACAATCCAATTACATGCCTTTTTACATAATGAATCTTCAATAAATGTATAAATTTGTTGAGCCAATTCACGAGTTGGAGCTAATATAAGTGCATAGATTCCACTTTGTCTATTTATTTTATCTTTTGCATTCAAAAGCATATTCAAAATTGGTAGTGTAAATGCCATTGTTTTACCTGAACCTGTTTGAGCTTGCATAATCATATCACGGGGTTGAGGTGGAAACGGATTTGTTCTTGTTCTTTGATATCCTAAAGAAATAAGTTTTGGAATTGCTAATCTTTGAATTTTTGTCGGTTTAGTATATTTTGATTCTGTTAAACATTTAATCAAATTATCATGTAATCCTAAAGTTTTGAAATCTGCATTTGGATCATCAAGCATTGGAGCATTTGAAGGTTTTAATTTAGACTCATCAATTTCCTTTTCATAATCACGCTTAACGACTTCTGGATTTGCAGTAAATAATGACGAAACAACTGTACCTTGGTCTCTATTTAATGACATAACAGTATTATCTGATTTTGCTTTCTTGAAACCTGTTGGTAAATCATCATCATCAATATCTCCACTAGCATCAACTGTAGAGATTAACCTTTTATCTGGTCTAGAGGCAACAGGAATATCATTCACACCACTGGTTTTCGGTTTATTCTTATTTGATCTACCCATTAATTCTAATTGTGTCTTTCTCCTATCTGACCATCTACCACCTTTAACTTTAATATTTGATTTTTTACCCTTTTTCTTCTCTACTGCCGAGGTAGTAAACGAAGGCATTTCAAAATTCAAAAGCATTCCATCATCTTCGTCAACCATGTTGGTTTTCTTTCCTAGAATTATCTTACAAACTATTAAATCTTTAACAAAGTATCATTAACTGTGAAAAAAAAAATCATTAGTGAAAAAAAATTTAGAAAGAAATAAAAAACATTGCACAGCCATGGTTTTTAGAAAAATCAAAGTTCTGTAAATGTTTTCAGTTCCGACCAATTTTTTCAAGATTTTTTTTCAACCCTAAACTAAATACTTTTTTATCGTTTTAAATTATACGCAGTAGCCAGTCAAAAAATGTCATTGTTTGTTCCTGAAGAAGATAACGAATTAAGCGTGAAATTAGAGTCAGGGCTAGATGCTGATGTTGAAATGGATGTAGACCCTCGTGTTAAAAAAGAAGATGAAGTTACAATTAATGATTATAACAATACTAATAATAATGATAATAATTTAAAATTTTACAACGACTCCGATTCAGATTCAGAAGATGAAGATGATCCAATTATTGATACTATACCGGTTCATTTAAATGTAAAAACAGACGATAAAAGTGATCAAATACTTGCACCATTATTGCTACAGTTTCCAACTAAATCAAATAATTCATATTCATCCAAGAATAACATTTCTGCATTACATAGATTGCAAATCAAACCAAACTCAGGTGTTGTTGAACTACGATTACCTTTAAATACAAACGAGTTTTTCAGTGGAAGACTTTCTGAAAAATATAATGTTTCAGAACAATTTCTAAGAGGTGTTATAATACATGATGAACCAATTGGTGGAGAATCTGAAGGTAACCTTCCAGCAAAATCAGTCATGACAGCAAACGTATCAGATAAGAAAACAGAAATCAAACAAGAAAACAAAATCCTTAAATCTGTACCATCCAATAATAACAACAATAATGTTAACAACAATCCACTTTCAACTATTCGTACACAACCGGGTGCAGTTGGTGGTAGTCGATACTTAATTGGGGTACAAGATAAAGAAGGACGTTTACATTTAACTCCAGTATCTGATACTTGTATGTTACGTCCACATTTTACATATATTGATAATGCAAAAATGAGTAAACTTGAACGTGAACGTGAAGTACAACGTGAGTTAAATGATAGTACTACTACTAATAATAATAATAACAATAATAATAACAGCAGTAATGGCACTAATAATACATCAACGACAAATAATGGTGCTTCAAATGAAAAGAAAAATGTTAGTGTTGTTACAATGAGTGCAAAATCAACAAAGGAAAATATACCAAGACTTGGAGGTGCATTATTAAGTGCAAAGCTAGAAATTGAAGAAGAGGGTGATCAATATCAAATTATTCCATGTGATTCAGAGTTTATTATGGATAAATTTACTGAAAATTCAGGTAATATTTTGCACTCAAAACTTTCACAGGAAGAATATTTGGATCTATTGTTAAATCAAACAAAATTATAATTTTTATAAAATTTGTATATTAAAGTTAATTAATGCAAGTGTATCATCTACTTGATTACTCATTTTTTTACATGAACATCAATCGCAAAACCATCAATATTGAAATGAATGAATATGATAAGTTATAAAAGGGAATACACATTAATCATTTTATATAATATGTAAAATATATAAATAAATAATAAATAAATAAATTGAAAGTAATGAAATAAAGAATATTAGAGAATTATATCATTAAACTTAGTTCTTACCTAATTTAACAACCTTTTCAGCTGCATTATCTAAATCTTCTTCCAGATATAATTTTAAACCAGATTTGTTAATCATGTCCTTTGCAATTTCGTAGTTAGTACCTTGTAATCTAACAACAACTGGAATAGTTAAACCTAAGTTCTTAGTTGCTTGAATTAAACCATCAGCAACAAAATCACATCTAACGATACCACCGAAAATATTAACAAAAATAGCAGAAACTTTCTTTTCAGTTAAGATTAATTCGAAAGCCTTTTCAATGGTTTCAGGAGTTGCGGCACCACCAACATCTAAAAAGTTTGCTGGTTCACCACCATATAATTTAACGACATCCATTGTTGCCATGGCTAAACCAGCACCATTAACAAGACAACCAATATTACCGTTCAATTTAATGAAATTTAAACCATACTTAGAAGCGGTAACTTCATCAGCATCTTCTTGGGTTGTATCTCTCCAAGAGAAAACATCCTTTTGTCTATAAGCTGCATTATCATCAAAGTTGAACTTTGCATCCATACACATAACTTCATGTTCTTTTGTTTCAGATAATGGATTAATTTCAATTTGAGTTGCATCCTTTTCCTTGAAAATCTTATATAAAGTTTGGATGGTCTTTGCACCTTGAGGAACTGCATCTGCAGTAAAACCTAATTGAGAAGCAATTTCAGTTGCTAAAGAATCAGAAACACCGTTATTAATATCAACAGCATATTTCTTAATTGCATCAGGATGTGATTTTGCAACACCTTCAATATCCATACCACCTTGGGATGAAGCAATGATCATAGTTGATTGGTTTTTTCTGTCCATAACAATTGATAAATAAGCTTCTTGGAGAGCATATTTTCTTTCAACGACATAAACAGCGGTAACAATTTTACCAGCAGCACCAGTTTGTTTTGTAATTAACTTATGGTTGAGCATTTTTTCAGCTAAATCTTTAGCTTCTTCAGGAGTTTCGATTAATCTAACACCTGACTTTAAACCATTATCAAAATGACCCTTACCTCTACCACCAGTTAAAGCTTGTGCTTTAATGACCATTTCATTGGTGTTTAAATCTTTAGCAGCTTGAAATGCTTCTTCAGGGGTTCTTGCGGCTTCACCACGTGGAACGCCGATACCGTAAGATTTTAAAAGTGCAGCAGATCTATATTCATGGATAGATAAGTTTCTTACTTGTTGAGTTGACTTAAAGGAAAAAAAAAGAAAGAAAACAAAGGTAAAAAGAATCAATGTTAGTATAAAAAGTTCGATATTCAAAACATTTCTGCCATTTTTGTGGACCATTGAAGGGACATACCTTTCTAAGAAAAGACTTGGATATGGTTCTTGAAAACATGGTGGACTGGGATGGTGTGTGTAAAGTACAAGGATGGTTTGAACGAAGCAGGTTCATCCTGCTCATCTTGTTCACCACATCGATCGCCACTCTGTCGCCAGCAGAACCAGAGTCGCAATCCACTCACCAACCTGAAAACTGGAAAAAAATGAAAAACGAAAAATAAACAATGACCCGCACACCTTTCCGCCGAGCCTCTCCGTTTCACCGTTAATATACTTACTTATATATATGTTTATTTTTGATTGATTATCCTGCCCTACTATAATTAAACAAATCTATACATCCCTCCCAAACACCTCTCGCCACCAAATCACATTACCATAATTTACATCTAGAATGTCATTGTCTCCAACGTACTTGATGTTGGTAAACTCTCCCCGTCGACTTTTAAAGTAATCCCAAACACTACGCGTTCTTTCTGGAAGCTGTAAATCATATTTTTCCTTTTCTTTATCAACTAAAAATGTACCATATTGACAAGAATACAAATGATAAACCAACCTCCTTAAAAATCTTTCATTAAACTCAAATTTAGTTGGATGTTGTCTCATTATTTGATATGTACAATCCAAAAACTGATGAAATACCGGACTTTCAAATTTCATACTTTGTTGATGTTTAAATCTTTGATTTAAGTTTCTAATTTTCTGGAAATTTCCCTCCTCTGTATTATTGAAAAACTTACTTTCTCTTTGTAAATGTCCACATCTTTCATTAAATCTATGTCCAAATGATATCCATTCCTTTTCAATTAAAACAATGAATCCTTCTATCGTTCTATAATACGGATCAATACAAATTTCTACTAAGGAACATATTTGTGAGGTTCTATCCCATCCATCTGAACAATGAACAATTAAGTTAACGCTTTCAAAGACTAAATGTTTAACCAGCAAATCTGTTGATTTTAATAATCTAATGATATGATCTAACCATCCAGTTTTTACTATTGATTCATGACTAATTTTATAATTACTCCCATTAACATCACTATTTTTCAATAAAAATTTAACTTTATTCAAACTATCTCTCATGACATGAATATTTTCAATATTTAAAAAGATTTTTTTATTGTTTTCACCATAATAATCCATTATCTCCGTACCTGCACCCAATGCAACTTGTGCCATTGCATTTGTTAATGGTCTGGCATCTACAATTAAATTTCTACCATTAACTAAATTATTTGTACGAAAAATTTCTTGAATTAAATTCTCATCTTGAATTGATCTATTTTGTTTAATTCCAACTAACGGTTGTGAACATCTAACCATAATGCATCCATTTTTTTTATAATAATAACTTAATGCAGGAAATCTATTTTTGGATCTATATTTAACCGTATGCTTTAAAACTGTATCTGATATACTTTTTGGTATAATTAAGTGTTTTGGATAACTTTCACAAAGTTTATAATCCTTATTCAAATCGGTAACTCTCCATTGTTTACATCCAACTGATTCTTCAACCGTATCAACTTCTTTTTCATTAAAATTCAACCCTTGTCTTTCATATTCTTTAACTGTTTGATAATCATCCCAGCTATTAAATTCCACTTCAACGCGTACCGGTTGATAAATAAATGCATATAACTTATCAATACTATCAATGCATGTTAACCTTAACATACTGTCAAACACATCATTACCCTTTAAAATATTCTTAAAATCAAATGCAATATAATTAAAGTCTCTAAACTGTATTCGAATCGATGAACCTCTACATAACTTCCTTTGTTTTGCCTCTAATTCATATCTTACCTTTTCAGCTGTTAATTCGTTATCAATATCTTTACTGATGGCACGATTATCATCATTTTCACCATTTGAAAATGAAACCATTTTATTTCCATTTTGAATATCCCCATTATCACTTGCATCACTATCATTACCGTCATTACCATTATGTAGAGTTTTCTTGTTCTTCTTGTTCTTCTTTGTTTCATTATGACTATCTCCATTCATATTACTACCATTCCCTATTACATTACCAAATCCAAATCCATTACTCAAAGAATTTGTAAATTCAGTGGCAGTAGTAGCCAATGATAAAGAAGTAAT
Source organism: Pichia scutulata (assembly GCA_030560845.1). Classification (NCBI taxonomy): domain Eukaryota; kingdom Fungi; phylum Ascomycota; class Pichiomycetes; order Pichiales; family Pichiaceae; genus Pichia; species Pichia scutulata. Next base: position 17,840 of record JAKTWB010000118.1, read on the forward strand.
CGACTCAGCTATACTACTAGTATTATTAGCAATAGAAGACATGAAATTTCCATCGTTATCAATTAAATTTGAATTACTATTGTTAATTTCGTATAATTTTGCAGATCCACGATTAAAATCAACCCTTTCAATCATTGGATAACAAAACCAAAATTCAATAGGCCGTTTGTTGGATATTTCCTTTTCTTTTTCTGATTTAACTGTAAATATAATGTGATGTGTTGTTAAATGTAATGTACCTTCATGTTTTTGGCCACGTCGATACATTACAACATCATCAATTTTAGTAATTTTCAAATATTCCATTGTTTATTTGCAGATTAATCAGTAAAAGATCAATTATGAAAGTGATTGAAAATGTAGTGAATGTCAATGAAAAGTCTAATTTTCGTTTTGTGTATGTATGTGTATGTGTGCCTTCCGTTTCAGTCTGTATTTGTTTTTTTGATGAAAAGTTGATACCGTGTGAGATGATAATACGGGCGGGGGAAAGTTGCAAAGCAGCAGTTTCGTGGGAAAGTTATAAATTTCATGGGACGCAACTTTCATGGGTGATTTTTAAGTGTATTTTAAGTCTTTTTACATCTACAAAATATCTTTAAACATCTAATCTTCTAGCTAATTTTTAACATCTACACCTTTAATCCACCTCTTAGCAGTTTCATTATCTAATTTGGACTCTTTATTGTTCCATTTACCCATGGACCAAAAATTATAATCTTTAAATTTTGGTGCATTTTTATCTTGTAACAAAGAAGGGTTAGCATCCTCATCAAAATCATGATCAACCCTAATATTCGACGCATTAGAAATATCCACTTTTGATGTTTTATTCAATGATTTTTCCCAAGGTCTAATAGTCTCGTGTAATGGAATCCAAGGATTATTTCTCCATTTAATTGAGTGTGTCATTTCATATATTCTACTAACTGCTCTTTTATATGCAAACATTTCATCATTACCAGTGAACTTCTTAGTATCAGTTAAGTTCTTTTCAGATTCTATTTTCTCATTGAAATCTTTATTGCTATTTTCATAAGTTACAAAATTCGGTCTATGTGGGTTTAATAAATCTAATTCTGTATCTGTAAACATTTCAATGTCTTGGATATCATGGTTTGAAAATTTTGGTGAACATACTGAGTTTGGACTATCTTCTAATGGCGTACATTTGAATCTTGTTTGTGATTTATCACTTACGTTGTTATCAGGGAAGAAAATGCTATTTAAATCAGCTTGTAAACTTATAATTAATTTACATTTTGAATCATAGATTGCATCAATAAAATTAATTAATTTACGTGCATTACTTTTCATTTTTACTGTTAAAATTGGAACATTATTAATTATAATAAATTCGAATTTTGAACAAATGGAAATAAAGTCACTTGGTCCATAGCTGGAATCTCTAATAATATCATCATAGTCAAAATATGCAACATTGTTATGAAATTTTGGAATGATTATGTCCCTACCATAGCTTTTCAGAATTGGCTGATTTGAAACACTGTTTTCTATATCTATAAACTGATTAACTACATTATTCCACTTTGTATCATATTGTGAATCATTTTTCAACACTAGCCATTTCTGATCATTATTTATTAAATCATTATTATCACTCAAATCGATTCTATAATCTTTTTCACTTTGCATATCCCAAACATCACATCTAATTCTTAAAATTTTTTCAAAATTACTGATTGAACTCTTATTGATTGAGCCAGAATATAAATCTTCAGGTAATTTATTACTAGTTGTAATTAAGACACCACCAAGCTTGAAATAATAAATGAACAAATCATTTATAATTTTAGCAGATGCAATATCAGGTAACATGAACTCATCTATAATTAAAATATGAAATTTTTGAATTAAGTTTGAAGCAACTTTGAATAACAGGAATTGATTTTCATAATTTAATAATGAATGATTTAATTGTTCATTTGAATTTCTTTTATTAATTGAAATGGTTTCAATTTCTTTCATGATTAATTGAATAAATACGTTCCAATGAATTCTTAATTTGTTTTTAATTGGTAAAGAATCAGCAAATAAATCAATAATCATGGATTTACCGCATCCGACTTCACCATTAATTAACAAACCTTTGGGGATTTTTTTCATTTCATCCGTTGCTAATTCTTCAAAATCATTTAAAACTTTAATTAACTGATTTTTGGATCTCAAGTTCTCTTTTTCTTTATATGCTCCGATGGTATAATTATAAAATTTACCTCTATTATTTCCAATTTCATTTTCATTTTCATATATTTTGATTTCTAAATTTCTAACATATTTACTAATTTTGACATTTATTAAGTCAGGTTCATAATCTTGTAAAATTTTGGATAACTTAGATAACCTTTTAACTAAAGCAAGTTGAAATGGATCTGAGTTGATTTGTTTATTCAATATTAAATTTTTATAAATTAGATATGGATCAGTGATGGAAATCGATGATGATGATGATGATGATATCGAGTGATTTAAAAATCTATTTGTTCCATTTATCCCCGATGTATTAGTAGATTGATATCTTATTTGATTGATCAATGATATTTGATGTTTTTTAAACATTAAGTTTATGGAAATTGAAGATATTGTTAAACGTGGTAAAAGAAGAAAGGAAGATATCGGTGTATGTTACAAAAGCGAACAAATTTCATCCTTACGGGTACGTACGTATCTACCTTTCTTTTTTCGGAGATCGGAGTCGGGCAAGATGCTTTAGTTCATTAAGTAATGGATTAAGCTGTAATATTTTGTTTGAATGAATGAAACAGTTGTCGATGTTGGTTGATAGATAGATTGATAGATTGATAGATTGATTGGTTGTGAAAATGAATTATGACGTAACGTGAATCTTTTTGATAATTTCACCTCATCTACGAGATTATTTAATGGTGTATAAAATGTAAATTGACTATTAGATATTCTATAGAGATTTATTAAACAGGTAACTTGAAAGTAGCAAGAAAAAAATGACTTGAATACACACATAAAAAAAAAAGAAAAAAGATATACACATAAACTTTAACATCAAATTTTGTCCCTTCTTAAATAATCATTGTAATTGGATTTTATCTTGCTTTTTGATAATAAAAATTTGAAATCCACAAAATATTAAAAATCCAACATATAAAATAATAGCACCAACAATTGTCTTTGCTACTTCTTTACCATTAGTTGGTGAATTAATTGATCCCATCATTGTTTCATGACTATTATAAAACAATCCTGCAATCACTGATAATATTAGAATACCAAATGCGGAAACAACTGTACAAAACCATGCTTGTGCTGACTATAATAGAGTGGTGGGTGGGTTAGTAGGTGTTAGTATTTTGCATGAGTGGAAAGTAGAAATGAAAGAGTATAAGTGGATCTAACTTCAGCAAATGATGCGTAAACACATAATGATTGAAGCTGATAAATTGACAGATTGGTGATGTTGACATTGGTGATAGTTATGATGTTGGTTTAAGACATGATAAAGTAATGTATAATAATGATTTATCAGTCTTATCCAATGAAATGAATTTTTAAATGTATCCTGAGTTTTCAAATCCACATATCAAAACTATTAGTAATGTAATTGATAGCACATACAGAAACAACGGCCTTCATATTTAATGCTATTAATAATGTCTTATCAATAACGAACTAAAACATAAAATGACAAAACCATGCAGCACTTCAAATGGCTGATAAAATATCACAGTTCATAATTCATGCAGCATATTCTGGAAAAAGAATTGTCGAATTTGGTGTACGGATGTGAAATGTTAGTTAATAAGATTTAGTTTTTCTGATTAATTACCCGAATTTTTGAAAAACATTACATAAAATAACAATCATAGTATACATAAAAACATTCGAAAAAGAAGAAGAAGGAGAAGGAGAAGGTAAATCATGATATCGTATGTTCCTTTTTAACATCCAATCTAGCTCTTTTTTTAATCATTTCAACTTCGAAATTATCCCTTTTTTCGGATTTTTCAATTATTAAATCTTTTAATAATCTATTCTCCAGTTCTAATTGATTAATTCTATTTGATAATTTTAAATTGGCATCTTTCAAATCTTGAAATTGTTTTTCCATTTCTAATTCTTTTTGCTTCTTCTTTTGTCTAAAACGAACCGATGCAGCTCCTTTATTATTTGGGTGGTCAGTAGATGTAGAATTCAAAGACTCCTTTTCTGTTACTTTGAAAGATGACTGTACTGGATGGGTTGAAGAAGCAGAAGAATTTGATAATTTACGTGTATCAATTATTTCATCATTATGAGTAGTGATATTGTTACTATTATTGCCGTTATTACCGTTTTTATTATTACTGTTACCATTGCTATTATTATTATTATTACTATTATTATTATTATTATTATTATTAGAATGATTTTTCAAATTATCTAAATGAGAATTTCTGAAAGTCAAAGTTGAGGATTTTTTATTATTAGAGGAAGAATTTGAGGAAGATGAAGGTGATATTATTTTTTGTTGAAGAGGTAATTGAGGAGGTTGAACGGATTGGAAAAGTTGAGAAGGCTGAGGAAGTGAATGTTGATTAAGTTGGGAAGGTTGTTGCTGCAATTGTAGTAAAGCAGCTAAAGCAGGAGCAGTGGTGTTATTAGGATCGTTATTTAGTTGACTTGTTAGTAGATCGAGCAGATTAGGTTGTTGATTTGAAGGTTGTTGTGGTTGAATTGCAGAAGCTAAAGATTGTGCTAATAAGTTGACTAATAGGTTATTACTATTTTGCTGCTGCAGCTGCTGTTGCTGTTGCTGTTGCTGTTGCTGTTGTTGCTGCTGTTGCTGTTGTTGTTGTTGTTGTTGTTGTTGTTGTTGTTGCTGTTGCTGTTGCTGTTGCTGTTGCTGTTGCTGTTGCTGTTGCTGTTGCTGTTGCTGTTGCTGTTGCTGTTGAGATAAAGCTTGCAGTAATTGTAAATTTTGAGGGGATGCAGGTTGTTGAGATTGAGCAAATGATCTTTTCAAACTATTTTGTTGTGATTGTAAAGTATTTGGAATAGGAGTTTGTGGAGCAGATTTATCTAAAGAAGGATTATGATAAGCCACTAAACTTGCAAGAGCATCAATTTGAGATTGTGATAGACCAGCTGCTTGTAAAGTTGATTGAGCACCTTGGGGAACTTGAATTTTTCTTTTCAAAGGTTGTGAAGCATGCACAAGAGCAGAGACAGGCGCAGATGCAGGAGCAGATGAATTAGTAGTAGTTGCAACAGGAGAAACTGCAGATTCATGTCGCTCATGAGGAGGTTTACCTAATAACTCGTTTATTGTCGAAGGTATAGCAGGAGGTATACTTGACATGTGTTGAGACATGGATTCTTGATAAGTGAACTTCTGCTTTGAATTGTTGTAACGCTGAGAAAGATTTTGATAATGAGTTTGAGGTATTGGGCTTGGGACATTTGAAGCGGAATGTTGATGAGGAAGTGCAAGATTAGGAGATACATGATTGAAAGCGGTTTGATGGAAAGCATCAGCAGTGTTATTATCATCATCGGCCAAAGACTGTTGCTTTGGCTTGTCTTCATCAGGGAAAATGAAAGTATCATTAGCAAAAGCAGCTAGTTCTCTTTGTAGTTGATCATCGAAGGTGTCGGTGGTAGATTGATTAGAGGGAGAATCCGAATGCTGGAAAAAGTTGTCGATGTAGACGAGTTGTTCAAGTAAAGCGATGGGAGTGTCGTCGACAGCGGGATCGATACTGTCATGAGACATTTTGAAAAATAGCTAGCTGGACTGACTGATAGTGGTGGATGTTTTAGTGTAGGTGTAGATGAGAAAGATATCGAGAGATATCGAGAGAGATGGTATAATCTAATCATGTGCCTATTACAAAAATCAAGCAGAATTTCATGTAGTGGAGTGAGAAAAAAAAAAACCGAGAAACGGAAAACAGAAACGAGAAAAGAACACATATTGCGCAATCGCACGTGACAAACCCTGACCAGATCCCCCCTCGGTTCCCGGTCCTTTTTCCCCATCAGATATTCTCCACGTCCCGCTCCTCCAACGGCCCGTTCCCTCCACGGCCCTCTCCGCCCCCGTTTTCCTCGCACGCGCGACACACGCAAATCGCCAGCGCCCGCACCGCCCGCACCGTCTCCACCGACACGCCCGCGTTCAGCGCCCCGCGCAAATGGCCCTTGAGCTGCGCATTCACCCGCTGCGGCACCAACGCCGCCACCACGCACTGCGCGCTCTCCCACGAATCCAACACGCCCTCAAACGACAACAACGGGCCGTACACTTCTTCCAGCGCGTAATCGTGCAAATCCCCATACGCCCCCTCCAACTGGCCCGCCACCCGCGTCGCCACTTTCCCGTACACTTTGCCCCAGTACGCCTCCCCCCTGCGCTGCGCCCGTTGCCAATCGTCCCACGACTCCACCCGCGGCCGTCTGCGTTCCCCCCAGCAGCTCGTGGGCGTCTCGCGCTGCAACGCCCGCAACCCGTTGATGCTTCGTGGGAGTCCCGCCAACGCCGCCGTCTTCAGCATCGCCTCCCGCAGCTTTTCCCGCACCTCCACCCGGTACCGCCCACCACCGTCAAATCTCTCCTCCAACTCCCCCCGGCCAACGATCTTCTCAACCTCCGCGGCCAACGCTTCATCCGGTTGACGTCCCAATCCAACCACATGCTGTGCATAATGGTACAACCTTCCAATCTCTTCTGGCCGATTGCACACCGTCAACACCGTCCCCGTCACCATCCACCACATCTCCTCTAGATGTGGCCATGTCGCCAATTGTTTGAGTCTTTGTGGGGTTAATATCGTCATGCCTTATACTAGTTCCATGGATGAGCATCAAGCTGGTAACTCTTTTCTCTTTTCTGCTTTTTCATTTCTCATTTCTCACTTCCACTTCTCATTTTCTAATTTTCAACTTGTTACATAAATTTTCAACGTCGTGGAATCGTTTATCAACGTTCGCCGTTGGTTCCTAATCTCCAATCTGAATTTCGTAATCTTAAAATACTTTATCTTTTTTTTTTTTCTTTTCTTTCCTTTCCTGTTCTTCAATCATGACTTTTGCTCAATCCGGAGATCAATTCACCGTTCTACGTTTTCAACCTATCAGATACGGTCAAGAATATTGGGATGATCTAGTTTCCAACCATTCAAACATCACCATTGTTGAATCAAATGCTTCAAATAGATCCGAGTTCATTAAAGAATTGGAAAATGGACTTTATTCAAATGTTAATTATATCGCACGTACTTTTCAAAGCGTTGTTCAAACTGGTAATTACGATTCCGAACTATTAAGCCTACTATCTAAATATACGAAAGTTAAGGCAATCTCCCATTGTGGTGCCGGTTATGATCAAGTTGATGCTAAATCTTGTGCCGATTTGAAAATTCAATTGTCCAACATACCTGATAAAGTTGCACCTGCAACCGCCGACACTAATATCTTCCTTATGCTTGCAGCGTCAAGAAATTTCCAAATAGGTCATAATAACTTAGTAGACGGTAAATGGCCAACTAACATCCTTGGTGCTCAAACTCCCATCGGTATATCTATCCAAGATAAAGTTATCGGCATATTAGGCATGGGTGGTATTGGTCGTACTGTTAGGGATAGATTATCTGGTTTTAATGTTAAAAAAGTTATCTATTATAATAGGAAAAGACTATCTCCGGATTTGGAAAAGGATAGCGAATACATCCCCAATGTCATTGATTTAGTCAAACAATGTGATTTCATTTCCATTAATATCCCTTTGAATGATGATACTCATCATATGATTAATGATGAATTGATTTCTCATATGAATCAAAATGTGGTTATCATAAACACTGCAAGAGGTCCAATAGTTGATGAATCTGCTATTAAAAAGGGTATAAAATCTGGTAAAATCTTTGGTTATGGTACCGATGTGTTCGAAAATGAACCAAATCCTGACATGGACTTAATCAATATGCCCAATGTCGTATCACTTCCTCATCTAGGTGCTGCCACTTACGAAACTGTTAAATCCATGGAAAAATTGATTGTTGATAATGTTGAAAATTATTATAATACTGGTAAAGTGTTAACTTTAGTTCCAGATTTGAAAGGTATGTTTTAAAACAAAAAAAAAAAAACTTCTAGAATTTTTGTAAAACTTTATATAGATATAGACACTAAACACAACTTTATTCTTTCGCAAATCCTTAAAACTTGACATCTTTTAATTCAGGCACCATACTCAAAACAACTCCTTCCTTAATATAATGGTCAACATTTTTAACAACATATTCCTCCATAAGTTTCATAGTTTCCACCGTATTTGTACCCATATGAGGTAATGCAACAACATTTGGTAAATTAACCAATTCCATGTCAACATTTGGTTCATTTTCGAAAACATCTGATCCAAATGCTTTCACTTTACCCGATTTTAATGCTTCCTTTAAATCATCCTCATTAATAATTGGTCCTCTAGCTGTATTAATAATAATAATGCCATCCTTCATTTCACTAATCGTTTCCTTATTAATCAAATGTTTAGTGTGTGCATTCAATGGAACACTAATACTTAAAACATCCGATTTCGCAAATAATTCTTTGACACTAGGACAATAAATTGCTCCCTTTTCTAATTCTTCACTTAGTCTATTTCTATTATGATATAAAACTTTGGCAAATCCAAATCCTTCAATACGTTCTTTAATACTACGTCCAATACCACCCATACCTAAAATACCTAAAACTTTACCTTCAGGATCATTACCAATTTTTGTGTTGGCACATTTAAAATCTTTCCATAATCCTAATTTCAAATTTTCTGTTGATGTATTGAAATTTCTTAATGTTGATAATATTAAATAAACTGCCGTATCTGCAGTTGCATTATTGACTATATTTGGTACATTAGATAATTGAATTTTTAATTTTTTACATGATTCTGGATCAATTTGATCGTATCCTGCTCCATTATGTGAAATCACCTTTAATTTCGTGTTTTCTTTGAATATTTTCAATAATTCAAAATCAATCATACCTGTTTGTGTAACACTTTCAAATGTACGTGTTAAATAATCAACATTTGAAAATTTACCTGATTTTATTTCTTTAATAAATTCTCCTCGGTTGGTTGCCGATGTTTCCACAATCTCAATATTTGCATTATTCTTAGCTAATTTTGTCCATGCATCTTGTGCAAATCTTGTTGGTCCTAATCTTAAAATAGTAAGAGTTTTGGAGGTTGAGTATGGTCTCAATTGTGTAAACATTGCGTTTCTGGTGCTGGTTCTGATGCTAAAAGAAGAAGTTTAATTGAGACGGCATTTTGTAAATGATAATCTCCGCTTTTGGCTTCAACAAGAATTTTGATTTTTCCAATCTCAGACTTTAATTTTTCATTTTTCACATTTTTCACATTTTTCTCTTTCCTTCAAGATCCATCATAATATTAACCAAATACAACCACTTCCTAAATTCTTTTCATGTCTGATGTCAATTTTGAAAGTTCCAAATTGGGAACAAAAGAATATTGGGATAACTTTTATAAATTAGAGCATAAGAATTTCAATGAAAATCCAAATGATACCGGCGAATGTTGGTTTGATGAATCCAATGCAGAAGATAAAATGTGTGAATTTATATTTAATGAATTAGAAGATAGTAACTTGAACTCTCAAGATTTGAAAATTTGTGATTTGGGTACCGGTAATGGACATTTACTTTTCCAATTATTAGATGATGGTTTAGATCAACATGTTGAAAAGTGTCAATTATTGGGAATAGATTATAGTGAAACAAGTATACAATTTGCTCAAAATATAGCAACTAAAAACAAGTACAATGTTAAATTCAAACAATCTGATTTATTAAATTTAAATGATCAGTTTATATCGGATCATAGGAATCATTTTGATTTGGTATTAGATAAGGGTACTTTGGATGCAATTGCTTTAAATGATAAAATTTATGAAAATGGTTTAAATGGATTTCAAATTTACCCAATTAATATTATAAAATTATTGAAAAAAAATTCAATTTTGTTAATCACTTCATGTAATTTTACTGACGATGAATTATGTAATCATTTAACTAAAAATGGTGATTTAAAAGTTTGGAAAAGGATAAGTTACCCAGTTTTCCAATTTGGTGGTAACAAAGGTTCAACAATTTGTACTGTTGCATTTATAAAAGTATAATTAATCTTTTTTTGGTATCTTCTACATCTTTTATTTACTTAGGTATTTGATTTTCAATAGTTTCAAATAATTTTTCAGCATTTTCAGTTTGTCCAACTTTAATTGCATATTGTACAAGTTCACCATTTTCTAAGATTTGTAATCGTACAAATTTATTACCATTTAACGATGACGGCAAACCTTTTAAAATTTTGAAATCTTTGATAATTGGTAAATTTAAAATTAATTTCAAATTACCATTTTGTCTCATAATTAATCTCGAAGTATAACCTGAATCTAAACTTTTACTTGATTTATTGACTTTAATTACACCAAATCCTTTTTCTTTCCATCCACTTGAAATATTCGATAATTCCATATGATATAATTTAGCCTTTATCTGAAACAGCGTATCTTCATCTTCTTCACCTGATTTAATATCTTGTTTTTCAAGATGTACTTTTTTATAAACATCTTTAGCAGACGTTGAATCTTCTTCTTCATCAGCTTCATTTTCTTTTGTACTGTTTGATTCCTTATCTGTTTCCTTTTGTGTATCATTTGTAGACTCTTTAGATTCAGGTCTATCGAATATAGATTTTTTGTTAATTGCTGCTTGAAATGCATTTCCAAATGTCGATCCACTACCAAATATAGATTTTCCTGTGGCTCCGGTAGTGGTGCCTGGAGTTTCTGTCTTTTTATCTCCATCTTTAATTAATTCTGGAGATTTCGATTCGTTGGCCTCACTTGAAGTTTTTTCTTTTGTAGTGTCATCGGTTTTGTCATTAGATGATAGAAATACATTACTAGAATTATTGGATCCAAACATTTTGAATGCCCCCATGTTTCCAAAAGATGTAGTTGATCCAAAAACAAAAGATTTTGTAGGGGCCGGTTCCGGAGTCGACGTTGTTGACTGTGGATCTTTTGTCTCTTCTTTAGGTTCATCTGTGTCTGCTTCCTCCTCCCTATTCGCAGTTTTAAGAATTTTCGCTTGAACACCATCCACAGGCGTCTCTTCGACATCCAATTCTCTTTTCTTGGTATTTTCTGACATTGAAAATCTATTTAGTTTCCTAAAAATAAAAAGGGAAAGACAGTAATGTGCTCTTGTTGTATGTGTTTGTAACATTTGAACTGTGTCAAAACTCAAAATTCATGCTGTGAATTTCCATCCGTGCACCACTTTCAAATCATCAGGTGTTTACTTTTTTTTATTTTCGTGTGTTTTGTTATTTTGTTTGTATTTGTTTACATATTTCCTTCTGCTCTACGTTAGATATTTCAAGCAGATCGATCCATTTTATCCATTGTCAAAACCATGGACGTGCATCTCGTTCTGAAAAACGATCCAAACTCCAAACCATCACCTCTTTTTCAAAGATTAGGAGATGAAAATAAAATCACATTCCCTAAATTTCAAACTCAATTTGATTTTAAATCAATTTCTTATAATCATGAAAAGGAAAATGATGAAAATATCTTTGATACCGTGGCTAAACCATTAATTGAAACTAAATTTTTAAATAAAGAAGATTCTTTATTGTTAACGTTAGGTCCAACGAACTCAGGTAAGAGTCACTTATTATTTGAAAATGAAAATTCAATTGTTAATAAATCTTTAGAGTTCATATTTAATGAAAACAACAAAGTTAAATTTTCAAATGCTGTTAATGAAATTCAAAAATTTTATCCAAATATTATCAATAATACCATTACTGATAGTAATTTTGATACTTCAATTGGCTCATATTTTCATTTATCAATTTCAATGTTTGAACTATATAATGATAATATAATTGATCTTCTAAATTTAAATCATCATGAACATGATAGATTAAACTTAAGTATTGTAACTGATCCAATTGACGGTAAATTAACACCAAAGAATATTTCAAAGTATTTAGTTAATGACTACGAATCTGCTCATAAATTAATTTTTAGTGGTTTAAAGAATAGGAAAACTTTCCCAACTTTTACAAATAACAATTCATCAAGATCTCACTGTTTTATATTTTTTAATCTTCACAAAATTTATGGTAATACAATTCAAACAACAAGATTTACAATTGTTGACCTCGCAGGTTTAGAAAGGTCTAAATTTTCAAAAACAAGTGGTTTATCACTGAAAGAGGCAAGTTATACTAATGGTTCATTAACTGAATTAGGTAGATGTTTAGAATTGATTTCGATGAAACAATTTTATAAAACTTCTCTGAGAACTAATAAATTAACAAGATTAGTACTTAATGATTTTGTCAAATATAACCATCCGGTCAACGTCTTGGTGACCCTAGATCCTTTTGGTCAAGAAGGTTTGATTTTACAAACATTAAGATATATTGATCCAATTAAATATCAGGATTTACAAAGAAAATCTTTATTAAACCTAAAATTGTTAAAGCCAAATAGAATTAATTCAATTGAACAGAAAGGTTTGACTGAAGAAATCGACAGATTGAGATCAAAACAACAAAATTTAAAGTCTAAAGTTGATAGTCTGGAAAATTCAATTGTTACTAATGAAAGTAAAGTTAGGAAAGAAATATATGAAGAAAATGAAAGGAATTTATCAAATTTAATAATTAATCACAAGGAAGAAATCAATAGCTTGACTCAAAGATTACTTAAACAAACAGATGAAAAGCTGCAAGATCAATCAGGTTCTTATGATAAAAAAATTGAAGATTTAAATAAAAATATGGAAGCTAAGGTAGATGAGTTAACTGAATCAAAAAAGTTATTAGAAGAGTCAAAATCTGACTTTAATGACTTAAAAGCAGAGTTTTTAGCTTTAACTCAACAACTAAATGATTTGAAATCAATTCATAGTTCTGAAACGATTAAATTAAATCAAAAACTTGAAGAAAGTACAATTTCAAATGATACATTAAAAGTCGAAGTTGAAACTTTATTATTGAGAGCTACTGATCTTAAATCAGCCCATCAAGAATATATTAATAATCTTAATAGTGAAAAATCATTGGTGATTAAAAATCTAGAAGATAAATTAAATCATATCGAATTAACACATTCAACAACTATTTCTGAATTAGAAAATTATAAACAATTGTCAAAAGATAATGAAAATAAAATTATTGAACTTGAACAAAATAAAACTGAATTAAATAATAATATTTCTCAATTAGAAAATGAATTAAAAATTAGCAATGATAAAATTGGTCAACTTAAAATTAAAAATAATTCAATGCAAGAAAATTTGAGTGCAGCATCCAAGTTAAAGGATAATGAAATCAATAAACTAAAGGAAGAACTTACTATTGTTGATGTTTCATATTCTGAAAAGATTGATATATTAAATGCACAGTTAAATGAATTGAAAGATGAAAATTCCAAGTTAACAAATACAAATGAAGTCAATATTCAAAAGTATGAAGATACTATTTCTAAAAATGAAAATGAAATAAAAAAAATCAACCTTCTGTTAAGTTCTGTAAGGGATGAACTAAATCATGCGAATAAAAAATTACAAAATGAATTAGACAATAAGAAAAACGAATTATTGAGATTGAAAGATAACTCAAAATTAGAAATTGATAACTTGAAAAGTGATTTAGATGCAAATTCTGAGTTTATTAAGGGCTTACAAATAGATGTTGATGGTCTTTCGGTAGAAATTGATCAATTAAATTTAGAATTAAAGGATCGTAATGATAAGATTTTATCACTTCAAGATGAAATCAAGATTTTGAAAGTTGCTAATACTAAAACACAAGATGATGAAGTTTTAAAGCTAAAATCAATTATTCATGATGAGTTTGAAAAGAAAAAACTCCTAAAGCAAGAAAATATTAGTTTATCTAACAAATATGAATCTAAAATTGATAGTCTTAATGAGAAAATTAATCATCTCGAGAAAAATGATGCAAAACTCAAGGAGGATTTGAAATCAAAATTAATTAAACTTGAAACTGAATCAAATAATAAAAAATCATCAGATGAAGAATTAGCAAGGTTACAAATGTTATGCTCTGACCTTAAAAGTGAACTTGAAGATAAACAAAAATATGTTGATAAATATTCCTTATTGAAGTCCAAACTATCATCTTCAAAAGAACAGATTAGTAAATACGAGTCCGAACTTAAACAACTAACAAACAATTTGCAAACTGAAGACAAAAAATATGAAGAATCACTTTTAACAATTAAAAAATTAACAGCCAGAATTGAATCAATAGAAAAACATAATTATAAACCAATTAAAGTTTCGGCAAGTAATGAAATGGATAAGGCTTTATCATTATCGTTTTCTGGTGATCAACCAATTAATAAGACACCGCGTAAATCAGTTAATATTCTGGACACAGATCCATTTGATGACGTCGGATTACCATCAATTATGTCCTCACCACTAAAGGCACCAAATTTTAATATTCATAGTGATTCTATTGCTGAGAAAGATAATACTATTAATTTAGCATCTTCATCACAGAGTAAGAAAAAGTCGAAATCCAAGAAAATAAGTAAAAAGGAAAATTCTTCACAACAAAGGGAAGAACATGAAAAGAAAATGATGGAAATTTACGGATCAGAAAAATCAACTACGAAGGATTTCAAAGCTTTGGTTAATTTGAAACCATCTGACTTAAATAAGAAGAACAATAATAGTTCGCCAATCAATTCAAAATCCAAACTAAAAAGATCTAGGTCTTCATCGCCACTTAAACAGGGACAAAAGAAAGTCAGAAAAAGTCTAGGGATTGAAGACTCATTAGAGAACCTTTACTAATTTTAATTTTGTGTTTCATTGTGTATTGTTTTTGTATTTATAATTAATAACTGTTAGAAATTAATTTTCAAAATAGAAAATTGTTGGTAGTAACGAAAATTTTAAATTTCGATAGACGAAAATATAGCTCGGTTGCAGTTGTCGAATTTTTTTCATAATATCGCTTAGATAAACAATTATATGAGATCAATGAATTTTTGAGATTGTTTTCAGAGATCACATGTTTTTTCATTAAAAAGATTTCTTATGCAATAAATTGTACTTTTCTAAACGATCACAAAGAGGGAAGAGGCCTTGATCAAGATGATTAAAAAAAAAAGAACATTTTGTGGTTGCATTACATGTAGGAATAGGAAAGTTAAGTGTGATGGAAGGAGGCCTAAATGTTCAAGATGTGAAAAGGCAAAAAGAGATTGTGAAGGATATGGGTTCAAGTTAAAGTTTATTGATACATTCATAGTTAATGATGCAAATGAAATGGATAATTTAAAAATGGATATTAATAGTAACTCTTCAAAATTAATCAAAAGGCAACAATTACCATTAATGAAATTTTCAAAATCTTTCTCATATGATACATTTGATGAAATTGATGAAAAATTAAATATTCTGGAAGAACGATGTGCTAACAATACAGAATTTAAGATTGGCCCTTTTACTGCTTTCAATTTTCATAATTCTAAACTCAAGAAAAGGAGGCATATTGATGATCAAAATCAAATTGTTCAACCTCTGATAATCAACAATTCTGCTAACATTCAAAACGAAAATAATACAAGTCATATAAGTATTCCACCAATAATAACAGATAATGTTAATAAACCGATGGACTCTATATTATCATCATCAAATACTTCTAGTAATACTAATAATTTTAATCCTAGGATTTTGCCTTTGGTCCCGGCCTTGAAGATCCATCATCAAAGAAAAAAACAACAGAGTGAATTGGACTTATTATTCAACAATAAAAAGTTAGACTTTGATAATCATAACTTTAGAATACCATCAGGAAATAATTTAAATCATACATCAGGTATTTGGATTCATCCAAGACTTGAATTTGACGCAATTTTAACGTATCAAGCATTAATTGGATCTGCTGATGTTGTCACTCCGTCGTGGGACGTTATTGAAAAGGTCATATTTGCTGAAAAATATGATCTAGCTCCAGAATTCAAAAATAGAGTAGTTGATAAAATGGATTTAACTAGATCTCAAATTAATGATATTACCAAACATTATACGACTGAAGTGATACGAGCATTGGGTGATAATTCAATTAATACATTATCCATTATTTCATTTACGGGATTATTAAGATCACAACGAGTTCAAGAATTAATTAGATTATTTGTTAAATCACAACCTAGTATAATTCCTTTGGCATTTGCTGGCTCTGTATTAGATACAATTGTTATTCCGTTATTATACAAAATTGTCGGTGAACTGTTAGTATTTGAAAGTTCTGTTGGCCTACCTGGAGATTGGGTTGGTGATGTATCGGAGAATGGAATTTCATTTCGTGACTATTGCGATACATTAAAAAGAACATATTGTATGGTTGCATTATCAATGACCGCATTCTCTCGATATAAAATTCTTTTCGATGAACATGGTATTAATGATAGCTCACTAAGGTTGTTTAAATGTTATATTTCATTTAGAGAAATGGCATTGGCAAATCTTTCAATTTTAATAAAACCCTTAGTTCAACAAAATGATGGAAATTTAGAAGCTATAAAAGTTGTGAATCAAAATTTAATTAAAAGATTGTTAAAAGTTGGATTGTTAAAAGAACTTTTACTAACTTTCATATTGGCAATTTATCAAGATTCTAATTTAGACATTATTAATAATTATTATATTTTATATTCGGTATTGGATGGTATAAAGGTATATTATCAGCAAACGGAGCATTCAAATGATCAACAAATTGAAGAAATTTGGGTATGGTTTCGATATCTAAGATTTTTTTATAAATCATGCTCCAAAATTGATTTGGAAAATTATGAAATTGATGAAGAAGGATTTGAAGATGTTAAATCGGATTACAATCTAATTACACAATTCCAATTTAATGACTATTTCCAAAGGAATGAATATAATAAAATTGAAATTAAACCGGCCATTGGAAATTTAGATACTGAAAATCAAAAAAGTGGAGACAGTGTTGATCATGACAATGAAGTTGAGGGTGCAGATGATGAGGAAGGTTACGATGATGATAGTAATAGTGATGATGACGGTGAACACGGTTTTTATGATGACTCAGTAGATGAATATGAGGTGAAACTCCCCAAAAGATTAGTTAAGAGACCGGCCCTTGAAGATAGACCGCCGAGAACATTCACTGTTAACTTCCATTTTTCAGAAGATGTTGAAGATACTCAGCAATCAAACAGTGAATATACTGATATTAGTGAGGATGATGACAGTAATGAAATTGATAATAATGAACACAAAAACGACTCTTCCAAAAACATGGTGGTTAATAAAAGTATTTCAGAGCTCTTTAAGGGAGTGAATAAGAGTGACGACTTACAAAGTGGTTTGGATGTTAATAACTTGAAAAAATCAAATGGATCAAATTCTGCGGCAAATGTCAGTAGAACTAATAATAAAACTAGTAGTCATAGTGAAACTCAATCAAATCTGAAATCATCAACATTACATGCTACAAAAGTCAAAGAGCTCACTGGTTTAGATGTCACAAAGAATATATATATGTCACAGAATGAAAGGGAGCAAAGATTTAAAGAAAAGGGTAAAATTGCAATTCCACATCCATCCAGCTCGAATTTCAAAAACGTTACAGAACCAAGTTACATTGAATTGAGTTATGGCATACCGTTGTCATTATTAGAATTAATGGAAAGGACAGTTAAGTTGACAGATCACAAGAATTGGTGTGTAAGAAAGAAGATTTTCCCTAGAAATTTTCCAAAAATCTGTTGCGATTTGGAAGAAGACTTGATTAATTGGAAATCAGATTGGGACCTATATGCAGAAGCTAGAACAATGACTGGTGATTTGCAGTTTTATAGTTTATTTCATCAGGCATTATATCATCTTACGGTTTCGTTTTACAATTCTATTTTAATGTTTTTTTTCAGACTGATAAAGGAGATTGATCCTAATCTTTTGCAAAATCATGTTGTGTCAACTATTTCACACCTTGAAAAATTAAGAATTATTTCACTTAGAAGTGATTTCTTAAAGCATTTGAAAATTTTTCCACCGTTTTGGTGTTTTTTCATTTCTGGATCGGATGCAATTAATTCCCATCTCCAATACAGATTTGATGAGCTTGCAAGAAAATGGTTTGTTGCAGGCAATAAATGGCTTGGAAAACAGATAATGCTGGAAGTATGGAAAACAAATGAAGATTTAAGTTCCGATGATAATTCGGATACCGAGAGATTGTCCTGGTTAGATGTGATTAAAGAGTGGGAATTATCTGGATTTAATTAGTAAATATATTACAATGAAAAAAGTTGTTTATACTTACTTATCTACTTGTATACAGTTGTCTCAAGGTAT
>JAKTWB010000119.1:0-35847 GCA_030560845.1 Pichia scutulata
TCGTGTGAGTGTTTACTAAATGCCTGTACAATATTAAATAGACGCACTAATTAATATCCAGAAACACTAATAACAGATTAGTGTGCTTTAGCTAAAAGTAGATTGGTTGAAAGTTATAGAAAGTTATAAATAAAATATAGATAATTTGGAATATCTAGAAGGGCAAAGACTTCCCCTTTTATAATACATCAAAGACAGCTATCTTGTCGGTGGCTGGGTCTGGTGGCTAGTTCCGGAGAAATCCGCGATTGGTAACAATTATAAAAAAGATCCCTTGGCCCAGTTGGTTAAGGCGTGGTGCTAATAACGCCAAGATCAGCAGTTCGATCCTGCTAGGGATCATTTCATTTTTAATGTTTATTTTTTTGGTTAAACAACGTATTTTTACAGTTATTTTTGTAACTATCAACAATTGTTTGACAATGTACTAAATTATAATCTTGCTACAAACCGGTATGCTTAAAACATAAATACTAGATATTTTTTCCACAATGTCTATACGAGCTATGCGACAAAAATTCGGAAAACAAAACTGCGATTTGTTTTTCATGTTTAAGTATTTTTTTTTTTCAGCACAGAATATCAACAGTTTTTACAACCATAATTTTATCAACCAGAAGAGAATAACCGTACCCATGTCTGAATATCGTCAACTGGTGAAGTCACTTGACGCTGAAGAAATTTTTAAAATTTTTCCAGAAGTTATCCCATTAGAACAAGCAAGTGGATTATCATCAAGTGGCAGTGATTCATTCGAAGACAATGTTTTCGACGGCCAAGATGAAGAACAAATTAAACTGATGGCAGAAAACTGTATAGTTTTAGATTATAACGATAAACCTATTGGATCAGGAACGAAAAAGCTTTGTCACATTATGGATAATATTAATAAAGGTTTGTTACATCGTGCATTTAGTGTATTTTTATTTAATTCAAAAAATGAATTATTATTACAACAAAGAGCAACTGAAAAAATTACATTTGCTGATATGTGGACAAATACATGCTGTTCACATCCATTATGTGTTGATTCAGAAATGGGAGCAGATAAAGGTGATATAGCAGACCTAGAATGTGCAATTCATGGTGCAAAGATTGCAGCTCAAAGAAAATTATATCATGAATTAGGTATTGAGGTT
Organism: Pichia scutulata; assembly: GCA_030560845.1. Taxonomy (NCBI): domain Eukaryota; kingdom Fungi; phylum Ascomycota; class Pichiomycetes; order Pichiales; family Pichiaceae; genus Pichia; species Pichia scutulata. The sequence continues at coordinate 1,140 of JAKTWB010000119.1, forward strand.
GAAGATGTTCCATTTGAAGACTTTAAATTTTTAACTAGAATTCATTACATGTCCCCAAGTAACGGTGCTTGGGGCGAACATGAAATTGATTATATTCTAATTATCAAGGCAGATGCAAAGGTTAATGCAAACATTAATGAAGTTAGAGATCAAAAATACGTTTCACAAAGTGAACTTAAAAAAATGTTCAACAATCCTGAACTTGTCTTTACACCATGGTTTAAATTAATTTGTGAATCTTATTTATTCAAATGGTGGGATGACCTTGATAATCTTAAAGAGGTTAAGAATGAAGTTATTGACCGTATGCTTTAAAGAAATGGTACATTGTCAACCCTGTTGTATCTATCTACATATAACTGTACATATTCATTCATTTCCCTAAAAATTTTGTAACTATATTTTCTATGTATGTTCTTTCACAAAAAATTACCTAAATATACAAGTATCAAGTAGAGCATGGTCCGATGTTTAAGTTAATTATCATAGAAAGCCTACAACGTCTAATCATGCATCAAAAGTCAGTGGTTTGCATAGCTTTTCACCCACCTTAAAAAGTTAGCATTTCCAAAATCTACTTTTAATCTTGGTCAACAACAGACCATAACCAACACTTGAGCTGTTAAGGCGATGTTGGAGGAAATAACTGGCTCTCCGCCTTCACCGAAACTGGAGCCAGAAACGTAAGTAAGCGCTGCGAAGGGAAAAAAACCGAACACCGAGCCCCCCCGTTGCGAGAACCGATTAGATAAGAAATAACTACCAGAGGTCTGTTATTTTTCATAAATAAACTTGTTTGGTGTCCATTTTTTTCAAAAGCAAGAAGAGTTCAAAAATTATTAGGCCACCAAACCCATAGAGGTCATACATATTTGAAGTTTTATGCTCAGCTTTTCAGATTTAAATACACAAACTCCAATTGCTACTTGGGTTGCAACAGCTGTCGTGTCAGCTACTTCCATTTATTATCTTTCACAAAAATCTAAAAAAGTCACTCAAACCAAGGAATCAAATGATTTGAAGAAATCAAAGCAAAAAGCTTTCTTTACTCCTGAGATTGTACCCGTTGGTGATGATTTCAATTGGGAAACTCAAAAACCTTACCCATACAGACCATTTAAAAAAGGTCCTTATAAAATGACGTTAGCTATCCGGAAACTTGATCCTAACGATACACTTGTTATTGAAGACACTTACTTAAATACAGTTAGATTAAGGGAAAAAATTTTTGATCAAGAAAAACTTGCAGGTTATCATGAATCCTCTGTTGAAGCATTACATGAAGTTTATGAATTTACTTTTAATCATATGATGAAAAGATATCCACAATATTTTAAATTGTCTCATGATGGAAAAACAATTAAAAATATAATTGCTGATCATGATATTCCGGTAGATCCAGCTTCAATCACCCCCAATGAATTATTAAGAATTTTGGCGATTAATATTGAAGAAGATATCCTTTTATTAATTAAAAATCCCGATTCTGCTGATTTTGATGAATATGTTTTAAGAGCTGCAACTTCACTTTTTCCTGCAGGTTTCAATCCTGCTGAAAAAATGAATATGCCATTAACCAAAGTTCATGGTCCAGTACCAGGCTATCTTGAAAAACTTCAAACTTCCATGAATAAATTCTTTAATAGATTAAGTGTTAACGAGTTCATTGTTCGTAATAATTGGTCATTACAAACGCATACCAATTTATGTGCGCCAACCGGTTCACATGCAACTAAAGAAGAAGCTGAAACAATCCATCCATATTATCCACAAGATTTGGATTTCAACAAATGTTTCTTCCGAGTTGAGAAACAGTGCTTCACAAGACTTCCAAAAACAAAGGCAAATCTTATGTATATCAGAACGTACGTTACATCATTAATGGATCTTAGAATTTCGTTAAACGAGGAAGAAAAGGACATTCTTTGCAGTGCAATCGATGGTCTCCAAGGTGATTTGGGTATTTACAAAAAAAGAATTCAATGGGGTGAAGCGGCAAAATCTTTCATTAGAGGAGAAAGTAATGGTTCTCAACCGATTCCTACAAAATACAAATTTGTCCATTAACTTATATATTTTATCTACTGTTTATACCTTAGTAAAAACTAGCGGATTACAAAATCCAAACCGAAAAGTGAAATCCAGGTTAAAGTAAAATCTATGTTGAAGTAAAATCTATATTAAAGTAAAATCGTCCCGAGATTCACGCTTCTAGTTTAAAATTTGAAATTTCACATTCAAATACTCTAAACTGTATAACGAACTAGGTGGCGTTTGCAAGGCACACACTTTGAGATCACCTCTGGGATCTGGCATCATAACAGACAATGTTTTCTAAAATATCACAGCTGGGTAAAACCTTTACTGATGAAATTAGTAGGATCAATGATGAAGTAAATAGTCAAACTCCAGGCGAACAAAATCAACTCACTGATCCAAGTATTGCTAAAAAAATCATTGCATTTGAAACTCCTGAAATTAGTGAAATTGAAAAGCCAGAAATTTTTCAGAAAGATGTTGAACCCGAACAATTAAAGGAAATATCAAATCAGAACGAGCAAAATGAGAAACAAAAAGAAAATGAAGAGATTCCAATAGATGTTTCAAAGCCTGCAGATCTTGTTCCAGGAACTCAAATTTCAATATCTTCATTACCACCCGAGATCCGTTCAAGATTAAACAAGTTTTCTAAGTATGAAAAGAAATATCCTCAGCTATATGATGCATATAAAGTAGAAAAAAAGAAATCTGTCTTGATCAAAGCATTTGAAAATATGTTAAAGGAACAAACACCATGTTCAAGTATTGGTGAACTTAATGCTATGAGAGAATATTTAAATGGGATCCGAAGTAAAAGTGCAATGTTAAATGATGAACTTTCTAGTATCACTAAGGAGAAAAAAAACTCGGATAATCAAGTTATTACCTTGAATCAAAAAGTTAAAGAATTACAAAAGGTGCTCACCACAAGAAATTCAGATCAATTAAATGAAATAAATATGTTAAAAGAACAGGTTGAGCTATTAAAAACTCAAAATATTGAATTCAAAGATGTATCAAACAAGTATGCTACAATTTTAAAAGAAAAGGAAAATTTACAGAAACAGTTTAATGAGCTAACTGAATCTTCAAAGTCATCTGAAGAAATTACTAAAATAAACCTTGAAAATAGTTCATTGCGTGACAAGAATGATTCTTTAGCATTAGAAAATAAAGATTTATCTCAAACAATAGAATCGACCAGGAAAGAAGTTGAAGAAAGAAACGAAAAGATTAAACTTGAAAGTTCAAACTTTGAAAATGAAACGAAAGAGCTAAACTCAAAAATTTCTGAACTGGAAAAATCTTTGGAATCGACTAAAAAATTAAATAGTTTATTCAAGGAAAAAGTAGAAAAGCTTGCAGTTGAATTAAAAGAGAAAGAAAATATTTTATCAGACAAACAACAACAACATAGGAACAAAAATAAAAATAAAAATAAGCAACAGCTACAGCAGAAACAACAGCAGCAACAGAACAGTCCTGCGATTGACCAACCAAATAATATTCAATCTCAAGAGAAAGTTTCAACCACATCAGCAGAGTTAGAAATAATAGAATTGAAACATGAACTTGAAGATTCAAAAAGTAAATATAATGAAGAATTAAATAAATCTAGTAATTTATCAAAATCATTGAAGCAGAAATCTGCAGAAATTGAAGAATTGAATGATATGTTGCGTAATGTTGGTGATTCATTAGTTGAATCTCAAAAGGGAAATAAAGCAACAAAGGACCTTGAAAAGGAGCTAGACAAAGTCAAATCTGAGCTTGCTTCAAAACTGGGTGAATTAGAAATGCTTAGATTACAAAACTCAAACTCAATCACTGATTATGAAAAAGCAAAGTCTTCATTATCTAAAAAAGTTGAAGAATATTCAAAGAATTGTAAAAATTATGAAATTTTGATTAAAAAGAAAGACATTGAGATAGGTTCATTGGTAAAAAAGAATATTGATTTGTCATCTCAGTTGAAGGACTTAGAAACATTATTAAATAAGCTAAAATTAAATAAAGAATCTTCACAGTTACAAATTAAATCACTAAACGATGAGAAAAATATGTTGAATACTGAATTGCATGAGCTGAAAAAATTAAACGTTGATAATAATACAAGCAAAACAGAATTAGAAAACTTGAAAATTCAAATTTCAAGAAAGGAAAAGGTTTTAGTTGAGGCTGAAAATAAGATCAAATTTTTACAAGAAGAAAAATCAAAAATAAATGATTCTATGATTGAATTGAAAGTTCAAAATAAAGAATTCAAACTTCATGAATCCTCATATGAAGAAACAAAAGTAAAATTGACCACATTGAATGAAAAATTAAAATCTGAAGTCAATGATAACACTTTAAGAATTAATAAACTTTCACTTGAAAATACTAAGTTAAATAAACAGTTAGAAGAGTTACAAGATAAGTATAATGAAGTTCAGTATATAAAATCATCATCAAGCGACCAAGTTGATTCATTCAAGAAAAGAATAGATGAGTTAACAATGAGAAATAAAGAATATGAAAATCGAATTGATATGGTTCAAGAAGAATTGAATCAATCGAGGAATATGCTCCAAGAAAGAGTCCATGAAATGTCAACGATGAGAAAATTAATTTTAGATAAAGAAGTGTCCCAAAATCAAGATAGAAAGGAACTAAAGCTGAAATTTGATAGATTATTAGAAGAAAAGGAAAGATCTGATAGTGAAACATTAAGCTCAATCAGAGCAAAGCAAAAAGAAATTGACGAATTAAAAAGGAAACAAAATGACTTAGTTTCTAAAATTGAACAATTAGAAAATTCAAATTCAACCTTAAATGAAAAGTTTGAACTTTTGAACAAATCGGAATCATCCGATGATATTAGACAAAAAGAAACATCAATTGATGAAGAATCAAATATTAATGAGTATAATTCTAAAATGATAGAATCGCTACGTTTATCTTTGAATAAAACTGAACAAAGATTACGTGAGATCGAAGAAATGAACAGTAAATTACGGTTTGCAAATCAAGATTCATCAGACAAGCTATTACGTCTAAATAAAAAGTATAAATTGTTATCTCAACAATATAAGAGAAGATTATCAGAAACAAGTAACCCAACCAGTAGAAATGGCAGTTTTCTAATTTCTCCAGGCAGCAGAAATAACAGTTTTGGTGCAGTTAATGATGCTTCACATTTACTTCACTCTGAAATTCAAGATGCTTCAAATAATAATAGTAATGATGATGATGATAGTGAGGATGTCAAAGAGAAATCAATTTATATTAAAAATGTTTTACTTGGGTTTCTTGAACATAAAGAGCAAAGACAGATGTTGCTTCCAGTCATTAAAATGCTATTATACATGTCTGATGACGATACAAAGAAATTAAACGAATTGCTAGTCTGATATGTTTTATTTTTCTAAAAACGGTCTATATAGAATTATGTACATGATTAAATCGATACTTACACTTTAATTTCAGTTTTATCATCCATATAAGGTCTCAAAACTTCAGGAATCGTAATCGAATTAGTTTCAGGCTGATAAAAATTTTCAATAATTGCCAAAACAACTCTTGGAACAGCACAAGCAGTACCATTTAATGTATGAACAAATTTTAATTTTTTATCACTTGGATCTCTAACTTTTGTAATTAATCTTCTTGATTGGAAATCCAAACAATTTGAAGTCGATGAAACTTCACCCCAAGTACCTCTACCAGGCATTAAAACTTCAATGTCAATCTTTTTATATGCTGGAGCGCCCAAATCATCATGTGGCATAATCAATACTCTAGCAGTCAAACCCAAACTTTTAATAAAAGTTTTTTGAAATTCAACCATTGCATCAAATTGTTTCATGCTTTCAACTTCATTTGGATTTGTCCAAGAGAACATTTCAACTTTTGTGAATTCATGAACTCTATATAAACCTCTTGTATCTCTACCTGCAGCACCAGCTTCAGCACGATAACTACGTGAAAGACCAACAACATTTAATGGCAATTCGATATTTGAAAACTCATGATTTGCATACAATGCAGCTAATGGAATTTCAGCTGTACCAGTAAGACATAAACTATCATTCTGAAGTTCATAAACCTGTGTTTCGTTGTTTGTATCACGAGGCATAAATCCACAAGCTTTAGTAATTTCAGTTTTTACAATTGATGGTGGTACAATCATTTTGAATCCAGCCTTTCTACCGCATTTTAAGGCATATTGAACTAAAGCTTGCTCTAACAATGCACCATCACCAATTAAATAGTACCAACCTCTACCTGAAACTTTTGTTGCTTGACTAAAATTAACTAAATTTAAACGCTCCATTATATCCTTATGATCAAATTTCGAATTTTCTTTAACAATAAAATCATCCGTATTGGCACTTTTAATTTCTTTAGTTGGATTAATGTACTCAATGAGAACCTGTTTCTCTTTAACTGATGAATGGATAAAGTTTGGTAAACTTGAAATTTGAATAAAAAGCTTATCCTCTAATTCAGATTGAGAATTAGCCTTTTCATTTAGAATAGGTTTATATTTAGCTAGTTTATCCAATATGTTTTCTTGTTCAACTATGTTATTAATATTATTCTTTTTTTGTGAAATTTTTAAATCTTTTAAAACCTTTTGTAACTGCTTTGATTCATGTTTAAAATTCAATACTGTCTCATTAATCATTTGCAATTGCTCATAATCTTTTTTAAAAGTGTTTGATAGTGGAAACGGAACATTTCTTTGCTTACATATTTCTTGATAAACATCAAATTCGTGATACGCTTTTTTGAGGTCTAGTTGAGCTCTTTTTAAAGTATTCGTTGTTCTGACATTAGCAGATACTGAATCCAGCACTGCTGCTGTAGAATATGTTCTTTTCCACATCTATTCAAGGGATAAAAAGCCGAATCAGCCGTTTCAAGCAGTTTCAGGTAGTATTCCGAAACTCTATATTCGATTCATGTTGCAAAATCAAGTTGCAAATTCCGCTGCGAAAGCTTCATTCTTCACTCATCATGAATTGTGAATTTGTGTATGGTGCAGTAAGGCAGAGCTTATATTGTGTCTGTCTTTTCCTAATTTCTGCTCTTTGCTCTTTATTTAAAGTATAACAACATCGAAATATCATGTCCCTACAAGGAGCTATTGGTGAAGAAAAGAAGCTGCTGTCTCTTCTTAGAGAGCGTCAGTATAAGTCCAAACACTCACCACGTAGCCGTAGTACGTCTGCAAATCCGAAGGAAAGTAATGCTACAACAAGATCTAATAGTGTCACTCCATCTGTTAATGAAGAAGAGTCATACCCCGAGTCAATTACTTTTCAAGATCCATCTACACGACTATTAACAAATCCAATCAATGAAAAAGATATTGATGTAAGCTCTGAAGAAAGATTGACTGACGATGAAGATGAACTCACTTTTAATGATGAAGGTAGAATATTGCCAAATTACCTGTCATCGGATACAGTAGAATATCCATCTCACAAAGTAATGGATGAATTGACTGTATTAAATGAGAAGAATATGATGAAGAAGGCTGAATCGGCTAAAATTGCAGATTCAATTCTTGCATCCGAGAGAGCTATAAGTAATGCCAAAGCAATTGGTAGAACCATTCCAGATGACGTTATTGATGAATTAGAAGAAAAGGCTAAAAAATCGGGGACCGAAATTCATGTTGATCCAGAAGAGTTTTATCAAGAAAGGGCAGCTCGTAAAAGTAAATTAGAGGAATATGCAGTTTATAAGAAAAAATTAATATCATCTGGAACAACATCGAACACTGAGTTTGTTGCACCTTATACCATGGATCAAGAAAATAAGATAGATTCTGAACTAGCAACTGTTCTTAATGAGAAAACAAAACAATCCGAGATAGATTCTGATATTTTAAACCAACGAGCTATGCGTACAATTACAAGAGGTAACTTTTTTGAAGATTTAATTACAAAAAATATAAAACACCCAAAAAATTTTGTATTATGTATGGATTTTTCTGAAGAGAGTAGGTATGCTTTAGAATGGTGCATTGGTACAGTTTTAGTTGATTCATCAGTTTTATATATTTTAAATGTTTTAGAAGATGATGAATATTCTTCCATGAATCTTAACGGTATCCAACCAACACAATCAGGGAAAACATTTATATCAGACAATCATAAATCTACAACAAATCGTGAACGTACAAGAATTAATAATGTTAATGAAATATCGAAATTAGTTGTGGATTTACTTAAACTTACAAAGCTTCAAGTACATGTTGTTGTTGAATCATGTCATCATCCTATTCCAAGACATTTTATTGTAGGTGTTATTAAACACTTATCACCCACTTTAGTCATTGTAGGTTCAAAAGGTTCATCAGCAATTAAAGGTGTTTTGATGGGTTCACTATCAAATCATTTGGTTAGAAAATCAACTGCTCCTGTAATGGTTGTAAGGAATAGACTAAAGAAAATAACAAAGAAGAGTAAATTTACTAATAATATTACATCTCTCAGAGGTTTGGCAGATGCTAAAATTGATTGACTGTATACTGTTTTCATATTATTTAGTTATTATTAATGTTTATATCTCATAATTTTTGAGCCAAACCATTCAATTTTTTATCGTACTATTATATATCATCTATTTAATGTGTATAAAGCTATAAAGGCACACCTTTAAAAGTGTATGCGGTTTATTCCTTTTAAGCAATATACCAAAATAATTCTCGATCATTTTCATCTCTCTTAAGGTATTCTTTGTCTATTAATTCTTCTATTCTTCTTTTGACAAGTGATGGTTGTGGGCGGAATCTTTTACTAATATCACTAATAATTCTAATAACTTCAGCAACTAAAACTTGATATTTAGCGGATTTTCTAGCTTTCATAACTCTAACAATTGCTGCATCAACTTCATACTCACGAGATTCTTGAATCGAAGCCAATGTTAAACCATGCTCTTCATCAGTTTGAATACGTGAGCCAGATAATGTTGGATCAAAACTATCACTGAAATTATAAGCTTTCTTATTATTTGATGTGGATGATGAAAGGGAAACAGCTAAGATTTTAAATTTAGTTTGTGGATGTTTAAACGCTAAATTCAAACTAAACCTATCACTTGGCTTAATATCTCTTGACATTGGTTCCTTCTTCAAAATTCTTGTCTTTGGTGCAACCGAGATACTTTGTAAATGCCTAATCAAATCAGTTGTTGGTATTTTTGTCAGCTCTTGAATTTCATCAAACGAAAATGATTTGGTGCCATCTTCAGTATCATCATCATTGAAACATGTTAGAATAATAAATGCTGCTAGTGTTGGCATGTTAATTTGATATGTTTTACTAGGAAAATGCATTTTTAAATCCATTGTACACATATTTGGTGCCCATGTTAAATTTCTTCCATTATACGTATTGTCATAAAATTTCTCAAACGAAGCTTTGGTGATATCAAGTGCTGGTATATAATTAATGTCTGCTAAATTTTTATTAACTGGCATAGGCCAAAAATTGGTTGTTAAAATTGAAAAATCAACATCAAATTTATGTCCATCATTCATCCTAGTTAAGTCTGATAGTAAAGAAGAATTTTCTGCTTCATTTCTGAACATATTTGTGATATCTTGTGAGATTTTGATATCTTTGAACATACCTTCAAATTTAGAGGTAAAAGTTGAACCTGCTTCCTTTTTAAGTTTATTTATCATTGATAATTCAAGTTCATTTGAAAGTGACTTATTATTCAATAGCCTTTTTGCTAAATGATTTTTATAGTATTTTTCAAAAATATCTTTATCTTTAATAAACTTAAAAATTAATATTGAATTATTAAACACAACTTCAACTTCTTCAGATGATTTATTCTTTAATGATTTTTTAATGCAATCATCAATATATAACGATAAATATTCTTGAATTCTATTGTTCTCATTCAAAAACGTTGTACATGCAGATTCAACTTCTCTAGATATTTCTATGTCACTATTGAATGATTGCATAATAATTTTATCATACTTTGATTTCGAATCTATGAAATTTTTGATATAGTTGATTGCATATTGGGTATTATTTTCTTTGCCAGGTTTCTTATTTTTCTTCATTGTATCATTGTTCACCTCTATTAATTCTTCTGCTTTTGATACTTTTGATATTTCCTTCAAATCCATGCCGTTAGAAATAACAATATCACGCAAACATCTTTTCAAAATAATTTTATTTGAATCAATATTTTCCATTAAATTGTACACTTTTGACAACAAATCAAAATCATCAACTTCGACCCACTTCTTTAAGCCGTCATTTTCAAGACTAAGTATATTTTCAAGATTTGCAACAACCAAATCTTTATACAATAGATTCTTTAACCTTTTAGTTGTTTGATCAGGTAAATAAACTTGAAATCTACTTTCTTCATCTCTAATAATCTCAACAACTTTATTAATGTATAGCGACCCACTATGCAATGATAATAACTCATTGACTTTACTATTGTAATATCTATGTGATGAAACTAACAGTTCCGGCTCAAAATATTTACTATAATATGATTCACTATCAGTGTTCATTAAGGACTCAAATATTGTAATCGTTGATTTGATTAGAAATTTATCGATCATATCACCATTTCTACTGAGGTTAAAGTAAAACAAAAATATTTCTATCAATTCCATACCAATACTAATTTCTGATAAATTTAACTTGTACATAATAATACATTTTTGAAATGCTAATAAGCCAACATCATAAATTAAGGGAAGTCGATTTTCTTTTGTGAATGTTCTATCCATATACATAACAACTTGACTAATGAGCCATATACAAATTAAATGATCATCCCATAGTTTATTAAAAAGATTCAATATTTTAGCTGCATCATGTTTGGAAATTGAAGTTTGATCTAATGATTTATTATTTGATCGTACATTATTACATTTTTCTAGTATTATTGATTCAAGTTGCACTTTAGTATTTTCTTCCAAATATCTTACAATTTGATCATGAATATGATTGTATAAAAACTGTCCATGCTTTGATAAAACTAAGTTGTACGCAATTCTATACAATTGCTCAAATGACCATTTAGATGCATTCTTATTTTGAATATCCTGAATTGCAGCTTGTAATATTTTCCATGATTCTTCAGGATTAATTGAATTATTTACCCCTGATTTACGTGGGGGACGAATTTTGCACTTTATTTTTTGTTGTTTCTGTGCTAATGGAAGCATTATGAAGTATTTCTGATGTGTATATTTGCAATCCGAAAATAAACAATGTTCACAGGAAAAAGACAGAAAACTCTGATTCCAACAAAAACTGCGTTAGAAGAGGTAAAACGAAAAACAAAAATGATGTGTAGCTTTTTCAATTTTACGTTTTAAATGTTTTATGTTTTATGTTGTTATTTCCTTTCATTTTGAATTAATATCTAAAAGTCAATCTAATTTACCATCATGTCTGATATTCTTGATGTTATGAACATAAAGAGTTTCAATCAAAAGAAGAAACCTGATAAGGAATCAACCTCTTTTCAACCTACACCACATCAAAATGTCTCTGAAGTGAGACAAATATATGCTCCTGAAGAGTATGCTTCTCAAAACAAACGCAGGAAACTTTCTGCGATGAACAGAGAGTTGTATAACCTTATTGGTTCTAATGTTCCACCAATGGCCATTGATACCCAATCTGTTTCAAATGCTGGTGGAATTAAGAAGTTCAAAGATAAACTTGTTAACGCAAAGAAAGATGCACCTTGGAGATATTTAGGATTCAAAAATTCTGCAAGAAACGATGGCTTAATTTTAAACCATTGGACTAAAAGTCAGTTAAAAGGAGTTAGTGTAAACAAATTTTCAGAAACTCCTGGTGAAGAAACAAAAACAATAGATGAAGCTCATACGGTTAAAAAAGAAACATTAGATTTACAAGAATACAAATATGCTAAATATAATACAAAATTAGACATTCCAACTTTTACAGAAGAAGAGTTCAATCAAGCAGTAGAAATGGAAAAAGAGAGAAATAAGAAGGAATTAGAAGAAAAATTAGCCAAGGAAAAAATAAAACAAGAAAAAGATGAACATGATAAAGAAACAAAACGTAAAGCACAATCCAATAAAGAGAAAAATAAACCAGTGAAACAAGCAAGCAACGAAGAGAGTAAAGAAAAAGAAGCAAAGATTAAATCTGAAAATCCTGAACCTGTAATAAAATCTAAAGAAACATCACCCCAACAAGAAGATAGAATTAAAACAACCGATACTGAAAACATCGAAGAATCCAAATCAGAAGAAACTAAGGCAGAAGTTCACAAAACAGAAGCCTCCAAGTTAGATGAATCCAATTTAGATGACTCCAATTTAGAAAAACTTAAACCAGAAGAACCAGAAGAAAGGATCTGGTCATACGACGAAACCAAGTATTTATTTGATCTTTGTACTTCATTGGATATGCGTTGGGCTGTTATTTACGATACATACCAAGACACATATTCTGATCGAAGTTTAGAAGATTTAAAAGTTCAAATGTATACTGTATCTGCTAATTTATTAGAAAAACGTGGAAATCCAAACGATTCAGCGTTGATTAAGTCACTTCGACAATTCAATAAGGAAAAAGAAGTTTCACGTAAATTTTATTTGTCTAAATTAATTCATCGTCAACCAACTGAAATTGCTGAAGAAGAGTCATTGGTTATTGAGGCACGTAAATTTGAATTAGCTGCAAAGAAAATGTTGTACGAAAGAGGCCAGTTATTACAATTACTTGATTCACCACAATCATCAGCACCAGTCAATCAATATTTAACGTCACAAGGTTTAACGCAATTATATAATTCATTGATGGCATCAGATAAAGGTAAAAAACGTAAACCCGAAGCCCCAGTTGCTCCATTGCTTGGACCGAACGCAATTCCACACACTCAACATCTCTCAATGTCAAATTCAGGAACACACACTTCAAGTAATAAACGTCGTGCGAATCCAAATATAACAAGTTCAAACACAACAAAATCTAGTGTAAGTAATAATTCAACGCCAAGTAGTGATAAGAACTCGTCTAAACTTACAGATGTTCAGCAGTTGTTACATAAAAATCTTTCAGCGGAAGAGTTGGAAGTTTATGGTATTGAGATTCATAATGATAGATTACAACCCGGAGTTCATGTTAGATCTCAAAAAATTGCATCATTTAAACCGAGTGTTCAAGCCAAAGTCCATGAAATTTTAGGTCAACTTGGTATGTCTGTTAAACCAAATATCCCAACCGGCCCAGTTAGTAAAAAATTTGATGAGCTATTGAATAAAATATCACATTTAGTTGACTTGAAAAAACAAAGTGATAAATTGTTAGCAGAGATTGAATTGATTAAGAGACAAAAAGGTTTTTCATGAAGTGTGTAATTTTAGTGGCTAGACATTAAGTGTTTATTCAATATGAAAAATAATACTTGCACAAATACAGGATTTTGTATTCCAGATCAATGAAGTTTTTTACATCTCATTGAGATGGAGAATGATTAAACAGCCTTCTTGAGAAAAAGTCAATTTTTTTTTTAACACTAATATGTATGTTTTAATAGTAACTAACGATGATGCCAAATTTACATCAAACTAAAAATTGCGGTTTTTTTTTGAGTATTTGCTTTTATTTTTTTGCTCATTTTCATAAACTGAATGTAAGTATATAGTTTGTTTTTCATTTATGGCTATTTATGATCAAGTTTGACTAATTTTATTCTATTATTAAGATTTTAAAGATTACACAACAAGTAAGATTTAGTTAGTTACTTTTCTAAGTTAATTGCACTACCAAATTTTGCATATAAAGAAGACTTTAAACTTGATAAAGTTTTCTGGATTTCAGCAACCTTTTCATCAATTTCAGTGATATCACTATCAATTTTTTCAGTTTTAGCCTCTAAAAGTTCCATAACTTTTGATTGTTTCAATTTTACAAAACATCCATCACCAATAATTGCACTGGAAGATTCATTTGCAACGTTAGATGGAACTTCGCCACCAATTAAGTAATCAATTAGCTCATCTTCATCAACTAATTCCAATTCCAACGAAACATCATCAATTAATTCCTTTTCGTTGTTTAAAAACTTTAATTTGTCATTGAGCCTATCAAAGGTTGTCATTAAGGTACTAAATTTATTGATCTCTTGTTGATCATTAAGTGTCACTTGTACATTGTTTTGAGCTCCTTGCGGTAATAATTCCATGACTAATGCGTATGCAGTGAATCGTTCTGATCAAATTGTCAACTCAGAAGTAATATATATACACAATAAACTCTTGTATGAAAGTTTCTGAAATTCATATGGATTTGATGTTGAAATAAACCATTTCTATAAACCGACGCGTCGATCATCTTTAAAGGTGGTAGGTACTTTGGGACAACGAAATGCTGTTACAGAAATGTACTTGGTTTTACCAGCTGTTATTTAAAATATGTGATTGAAGTCTGTTATTAAAAAATAGTTTTGTCATAAACTCATGTTAACTATAAACTCATATATGTTATCAATTATATGCATTCAGAAACATTTCACAAGCAATAGAAAGCTTACAAGGGATTTCTCAACGGCCATCGTTATCTTTAACGTCCCAAATATGGATCATGATATGACACCCCATGAAACTAACTCTTTAATTTTCTTGACTGTATGTTTACATGTATATAAGTAGCTTAATAACATCAACTGCCAAGTTACTCTAGCAGTGGACCCTGTAAAAATTACAAAAAAATCAGCGGTCGATAGTCGCTCCGATAAGACATTTTTTTTTTATTTTTAATTTCTCTTTCTTTTTTCTGAGAAAACAAAAAAAGTTCCATTGCGTTGAAAGATTAAGGAAGAAGTCAACAGAAACCGTAAAAGTTTACGTCGTATTAATTCACAGTTGTTGTTGTGAAACAAACGAGTGAACGGCTTGATCATGGCTTGTCAGTTTATAGCTAGCAGCTGTCAATGTATTCGATACTACAAGTTACCTCGTCCGTACAATAGTTTTTAACTTATCTGTAGATTTTGTGTCACCAGCTTTATCGCTTGTAGTCGTATTCGATTACAGCTATTGGTTTAATACAGTAAACCCGACAAGAACGCAATACGTACTGCCAAATGCCAAACAGGACCGGGTCACTGTAACATAATGTAAACATGCAATGACTCTTCACAACCATTTTCATATGAAATGTATTTTGTTTTGAACAGGCCACCCCTTATCTACAAATCCAGCCAATGAGAAAGCCACGATACCCAAAGTCAGCACCAAGTGGTGCACTGGCGCCCTTTCCTTCAGGGGGCGTTACCGCACATCACAGTCCCTGAAAAGATGCTACACCCATGACAGCCACCATACGGGGTGTCAAACACTACATCCACCCCCCGTCACAAGCCATTTGTGTGCAAAACATGGAATCCTTTCTCCCACTAAAACCCCCCGGGAAGTTCAACCACCAATTGCCAACCGCCAACCGCCAACTAATCCTGTCGTTAATCAAACAATTGGGAAATGACCTTTCTGCAGTCCCAAATAGGCAATCCGCGCCGAGTTAGAATTAAAAAGCAATTTTCAATTTTCGAATTAATCGCGCTAGCCAACGTCATTGTCGTCCTTTGATATAAATACAACATCTTTTCTTCCCTTTTCGTTTGAGTTTTCTGTTGGCGTTTTCTCTGTTCTAGACTGCTTCAGCTTTCTTCTTTCTTTCCCTTTTGCTGCCTTCTCAAGCTTGCTACAATTGGTCACTTCCCATACCAAAATTAAACTCAAACAATGTCCTTTTTAATAGAAAAAACTGCTACTTTAGCCAAATATCTTGACTTGCCTCAAAATGGTAAGATTATTGCTGAATACATCTGGCTTGATTCATTCGGTGATTTAAGATCTAAGGGTAGAACTCTTGACAAGAAGATTACTGCCGTCTCTCAATTACCAGAATGGAATTTCGATGGTTCTTCAACTGGTCAAGCTCCAGGTGATAACTCTGATATTTATCTTAAGCCTGTTGCATTTTACCCAGATCCATTTAGAAGAGGTGATAATATCATTGTTTTAACTGAATGTTGGAATAATGATGGTACTCCAAATAAATTTAATCATAGATTTGAATCTAACAAATTAATGAATGCTCATGCAAAGGAACAAGTTTGGTTCGGTTTAGAACAAGAATATACTTTATTAGACCCTATTGATGGTTATATTTATGGCTGGCCTAAGGGTGGTTTCCCAGCCCCACAAGGTCCTTACTATTGTGGTGTTGGTTCTTCCAAGGTTTATGCAAGAGATGTTATTGAAGCACATTACAGAGCATGTTTGTATTCTGGTATCACCATTTCTGGTATCAATGCAGAAGTTATGCCATCTCAATGGGAATTTCAAGTTGGTCCATGTTTAGGTATTAGCATGGGTGATGAATTATGGATGGCTAGATACTTATTAGAAAGAGTTTCTGAAGAATTTGGTGTTAAGGTTACCTTCCATCCAAAGCCATTGAAGGGTGATTGGAATGGTGCAGGTTGCCATACTAATGTTTCAACTGCTGCAATGAGACAACCAGGTGGTATGAAGCAAATCAATGAAGCAATTGAAAAACTTTCAAAGAGACATAAGGAACATATCGAATTATATGGTAAAGATAACGAACAAAGATTAACTGGTCGTCATGAAACTGCTTCAATGGAAACTTTCTCTGCTGGTGTTGCAAACAGAGGTGCTTCCATTAGAATTCCAAGATCTGTTCAAGCTGAAGGTTATGGTTATTTCGAAGATAGAAGACCAGCTTCAAACATTGATCCTTACCTTGTTACTGGTATCATGGTTGAAACCATATGTGGTTCAGTTCCAGATGCTGATATGTACAAAGAATTTAAGAGAGAATCAGCTTAAACAACATATGTTTCAAACTCGTTATTTAAACTAACCTTGTTTTTTCATTAACTACTTTACTTTTTATTTATAACAACAAAAAAAACATTAATTTATAGTCTAACTATTGGTACAATTCAAAAGTAGTTAGAATACACACACATAACATTACACTGGATGTAAACAAACAATAACTTGTGTAAAAGAACAAAAATACACTCATTATCAATTACCCATTACTACCTCTAAACATTTTGTTTCCCTCAAAACAACCCGAACGTCTAACATAGACGATAGCTTAACTAGCTTGTAGTATGCTGTTATCGACCTATTACATTGCCGTCTGTTTTTCTTCCTTAAGCGCCAAAAGCGAAGTGTTGGGGCGGGTAATTCTAAACAACAAGGCAATAGTGCCCAAAACAGAAAACACCAGTAAACCCGTACACCACCGACGACAAAATTCCAACAGGAATTCTTTCACGTATAGAAGCATCAAATTAAGATTTAGATTGAATAAATAATAATTTTGATTCAACAATAAGGACTTGATATTTTGTAATTGAACCATGTCTGACATTTTATTGGATTTTTTAACAACTTTATCCATAACAAATGAGTATTTATCATATCCAGTAACCGATATACCAATTATACATTATGCAATCACCAAATATACAAAATCGCCAAATGTTATATCAAAGTATCAAAATCTAAAATCTGAAGAAGAATTTGATTCAATACATTACGAACGTTTTAATATTCAGAAAATAAAACAAAATAAACCTGAAAATAATATTCTTATTAAACTATACATTCTGCAATTGAGGTTGGAAATAATCATGTCTGAGTTTATATATGCAACAGGTACAATTTCAAGATTAAAAGATTTATTTGGACAATTAGGTGTAAGTGAGGATATCGGTCCATTGTCATTGGTTATCTTCTTACGTTCTGAATTATTAGAAACTGAAGCTTTCATTCAGTATGAATTAGAAAGGAAGGATAACGATAAAAACAACGAAAAGAGTAAGAATAATAAAACTAAAGCAATATCTGATGATTCAACAATTGATAAGTTTGCAAACGTTAAAAATATAGTTAATAATTATATGCAAGAATCAACGAAGATAGTTATTGATTCAATAAATAGATCAGCAGTATTAAGTATAACCAATTCAGGAAATGAATCGATTCGTGAATCAATTGATGTATATTTATTAGAAAAAAGGAAATCATCAATTGATAAAAACTTAGCAAATTTATTAACAGAATATTTGAAGAACGATGAAACAACAAAATACCTTTCAATTAACGAGTCAATTCATGCAATTAATGAATTAATTAATTCAAGACCTTTAGATATTGAGAATTACATTGAATTAACAAATATATATTTGAATGTTGGTAAGTTTAAAGAAGCTCTTAGTTGTTTAAGTAATGCTTTATCACTAGGATGTTCTACAGCTTGGAATTTATGGAGTTTGCGAGGTGAAATTTGTTATTTACAATCACAATCAATGGATGATACTTTGGGCATGAAGTCGTGGTTATTTGCAAGTATATCGTCTTTTTCTTTTTCTATTGAATTATGTGATAATTATGTACGTGGTTGGTGTGGATTATATGTTTCATTGAACAAGTTAATAAAATTAGAAGTTGAGAAACTTGATGATGTTTATGATAGATTGTTTAAGGTTACGGTTAAAAAATTAAATGAACTAAAAACTGATGACTCTTTTGGTGTCCAGGAAAGAGATAATATTGTATGGATTTTGGAAAATAAATAAATAAATAAATAAGTCGATAAATAAATATTTAAAAACTTAAATAATTGAGACATACATATATGTAGTCAGTCAATCTTAGCAAAAAAGCAAATTCACCTGGATAGACTTGCACATTTCCGAAATTAAAAGGCAGTAAGGTGGTAAGGCAGAAACAAAAGGCTGAACACGGAAGATGAATGACACGCAATTCTATAGCTTATGTAATTTTGATTTCATAGTTTGAAGAGTATAGCTTATATAGGTTGTATGAATTTTGAAGTACCCCACATAAAACCGAGATTTTTTTTTTTTTGATTGAGGGGTAGTACAATGCACTCATATGATGGAACACATGTGTATAAAAAGAGAAGGAAATTCCCAATCTTTATTTTGATTAATGATGGGCATATGTCGGTGTTTAATCATTACTCTTGAAAAATAAAAGATGTCAACACATTTAGATAACTTGCTTGAAAAATATACAAAAACTGGGGAACTACCATGTGCGTTTGCATGTTTTGGTACAAAGAGTAAAGGTATGATTTATTGTGGAAGTTCAGGATTGAAAAGTGTTGATAATAGTAATTCAAGTGTCAATAATGATACAATTCTATCATTTTTTTCATGCACCAAGGCAGTTACAACAACTGCATTTTTACAATTATTGGAAAATGGTACAATTAAATCAATTGATGATCTAGTTGAAGATTATTTACCAGAGATTAAAGATATCAAATTATTAAACGGGTTTAATGATGATGATAACCCAATTTTAGTTGAAAGTACTAATAAAGTTACGTTAAGACATTTATTGACACATACATCAGGATTTTCATACTCATTTTTCAGTTATGATTATCTTAAATTATTCAACACACAATCAACTGCAAATATATTGAAAAGTGAATGGGATCAATTCAAAACACCGTTCATTTTTGAACCTGGTACAAAATGGCACTATGGGGTAGGCATTGACTGGATTGGTAAAATTGTTGAAAATTTAACAAATTTATCATTAGATGAATATTGTAAGATTAATATCTTTGATAGAATTAATGCAAAATCATTGACATTCAAAAAATCAGCAAATGAACTCAATTTTGCATTGCTTCATCAACGTTATGATGATGGTAGTATTAAATCATTAGGTGATATTTTAGTCAATGATCCAAATTTTTATCCTGGCGGTCATGGATTATATGGTACAATTGGGGATTTTTATAAGTTTTTAGAAATCTTTTTACATGATGGTAAATCACCAGAAACAAATGAACAAATTTTAAAGCCTTCAACATTAAAAAATTTTTCATTTAAAAATTTATTACCTGAAAATGTTTTTGTTGAATCAACATTAGAGCATTCACAACCTGAATTATCTAATGAAGTCCTAGGATTTGATATGTTGCCTAAAGAATTACAAGGATGGACATCGAGTTTCCATAAAACTGATATTGAATTACCTACTGGTAGATCTAGCGGTAGCTTTAACTGGGGTGGACTAGCTAACTTGTATTATTGGATTGATGTTAATAAGGGTATAACTGGTATTTTTGCAACGCAACTATTCCCCTTTTTAGATAAATCTGCAGTTGAAGCATCTTCCGCATTTGAAGCTCTGGCTTATAAATCTATTTAGCCTTTACCATCGTTTTATAAATAAGACAGTTTTTATTTAAATCTGGAGTCTATAGCGTATCTTTATTAACGGTTCAGTTTCCTTTAAGAGATTTAAAAAATTAACACTACCGGCTAACAATAAACAAGTTTTGAAACTTTCAAGAAAAGTGGAGAAGCTATGGACAAAAGCTAAAGGATTGTCATTATATCTGCAAAATTTGCAGGTTATCTATTTTTTTGTAAATGATAGAGTAACGAACGTCTTTAATACTTAACCGTTGTGGCATTTATTGCATTACTTAATAACCTATGGTTGCGATTGTTGTTAAATTAGTTATTGGTGATTGTGGCTACTTTCTTAACTTTTGGGGTCTGTTACTTCGGTTATGTAGTTTTGTAAAGTAAAATAAAATATAAGAAAGTTTTATAAAGTCAAAGTATAAAAGAAATAAAGATACAAAAGAGTGGTATAACTAAAACATATTCCCAATGATGAATCGATAAACCAAGCGATTCTCTTTGTGCTTCTGATTCTGGTTTATAAGATGGAACGTCAGCTAATACGGTAACTCTAGTACCATATCTTGGTTCAGTTTCTTCATGCTTCCAAACATTTCTATGTTGAGAAATTCTATTAACCCAAGTAGCAGAGGTACTATAACTTTTTTTGGTATTTGTCCATTCAAACCTGAGTTGAATATCTGCATGCTTTTCATAAATAGCAAATAAAAAGTTTCAAATTAATTCACTTTCAATTGGTGAAACATCTGGAATTCTGTCGGTCATAGGTCTCTATTAACAAATAAAAATTTCCAGCCATTTAAACAGTTTAATAAATTAAATCTGTATGCCAACCTTGAGTAACACTCAAGTATTTAGTACTATCCCAATTTGCAATATTAGTATCTGGAAATTTTGATACCATTCTTAGCATAATAATCATTCCAAATTGTTTCCCCAGGTAAGCCAATAACATGAAAAGCTTGTGGGTGAACTTCAACATTACCTAAATATTCACCAAACGAATGTTGTCCTGTTAGTGATAACAGGATTAAACCTCTTGTTAACAATCATCAGATTTTTGAGGACGATTTAGGTCCACAAAACACGTTTGTGAACCAGTTTTTGTAATACCTGTCTAGTTTCTTTTACGTATGAGAATACCTCCTACACGTTTTATAATTTATAAAGTTAAACTAAAACCAAAATAATTTACCATTTGCATACCAATTGATGTTTGCATCAATCTTGGAATTCGGATTAATTCTCAATGCACTAACTGATGTATTCTTAAAAAGTGGCTCATCAACCGGGAAAGATAAGTCAGACTTCCAGACGGTAAGTTTATCCCCTTTAATATGACTACACAAGGCAGATAACAAGGAACGTTGTAGGTGTTCCGAATCGGCATGCATAAGAAGAAGTTCCGAATCGATAGCTAGTGCATAGTTTGTGGAGTTTATAGAAACACCTACGATTGGAGATCTGCGGTTAAACCAGTTAAGAATGTCTAGAGTAGGTTCAAGACAAACCGAGGATGGTGGGAGTGTTGATTTCAAATGGTGAGCATAGTGGGCGATAATGGAGGGGAAATCCTTGGAGGAAACGAGTTTGTGGGGAAGAGGGGTATCTTCGTGGGCGTAGCCAATTTTGTGGACTGGGATGTCGTGGGAAACAAAGCCAAACTGGGAGTAGTAGTCGCCCACCTCGGAGTACAGCAGGGAAACATCGGCGGGACCGGTATCAAATTGGTGGGAAAGCTGGGTGAGCATTTTGTGGGCATGGCCGTGGCGACGATGCTGGGGGAGGGTGAAGACGGACGCAACGCTTTCGCAGCGGACGAAAGAGATTTCGCCCGTGGGGGACGAGATCCAGCACGGGCGGGTGAGAGTTTCGCAGGCGGCGAGGGGGGTTGGCGCGTCGTCGTGGGCAAGAACGTAATAGTGGGAGTGGGCGGTGGCCGGAGGAGAAACAAGCAGGTTCATGTAGGGGGTTGCATAGTTGACCCAGTCTCTGGAAATGTAAGCAGCAAGAGAGAGGTGGGAGCCCCAAGTGTAATGGGAGGCAGTTTGAAAGAGGGTGATTTCTGCGGGGGTTGCTGGGCGTAGGGACATTGGATGGCGGCTGGCGGGTGAATGCCTAGTGCATCGAAGCAACCGTAGAGCAGTCGCCCGCACATAAGTGGACGTGCTCTATTTTTTGAGTAATTCTTAGTCCCTGGCTGTTTGTTCGTTGTGGTGGATGCTCTGGCGGTACGTGTATTGTATCATTGGGTACTACCAAGTGTTATGTAGAAAGTAGAATTACTTGTATGATGATTATTCTTGTTACACAAAACTATGTTGTCTGACTGTAAGGTTTTACATAATTATACAACACCCTCCGCTTTCCGATGTTTGTTGACGTGTATCAATTCCACTATTAAAGTCACCAGCAGTATTACTGACCGCTGGATTTTTATTATTACTTTGCTTATAGAGACTGGTTGTTGGAGCACCCCAAATTTCAGGTATTAAAGGATCTTTTGTTTGTT
This sequence comes from Pichia scutulata, assembly GCA_030560845.1. Classification (NCBI taxonomy): domain Eukaryota; kingdom Fungi; phylum Ascomycota; class Pichiomycetes; order Pichiales; family Pichiaceae; genus Pichia; species Pichia scutulata. Next base: position 23,956 of record JAKTWB010000119.1, read on the forward strand.
CTGTATAATTAATAACCATCAGTGCACAATTTGATGCCTTAACTCTTGGTGTTTTTAATTCTTCCATTAGTTTAATATTATATTTATTGATTCTATCAAGTGTTAACTGTTTTTTCCTATTCAATCGAAATGCCTGTATCAACTTCTCCTTTAATACAACTTCTTGAGGATTTTGGTAATTCAAACTACTAGTTTTTTGTTCATTTTTTAAGGCTTCCGCATTGGTTGTCTTGCTTGATGACATTGTAGCTATTGTTGATGGAGTATGTGGTTGTGTTTCTCTTTCAAATGTTGATGGCATTTCTTTCGTTTCCATAATGAATGTTTTCTGCTTTTGTTTATTTAGTGAATAAGTTTAGTGGTGATGTTGATTAAATGCACTCTTTGTGTTACAGTTTTTTTTTTTTTGGTTCAGTCACTATATAAACGCTAATTTTCTGCCAACCAATTCTCTGAACTTTTTTTGTGTGCTATAAAAACAAAAGGTAAGTTTTATTAAAATATCAAGTTAATATAATAATTGAAAAAATTTTAAAAAATTCGTAAAAAGTACTACAAACATCAACCCCCCAAAATTTACAACAACATGATAAAAAACAATCAAAACAAGTTGCTAATAATCTGGGGCTCTTTTTACCGCTTTTGATTATCGAGACATGAAACATGAAACATGAAAATGCAACTTGCTCTGCGTTTCATGTTCTAGTTTTTTGTTTCATGTTTCGCACTGAGTTGGGTGATTTGAATACTTTCCCTATTAGGAAATTCCTTTAAATCTTGATACTCTTGCTTTTTATAATAAAATCAAAACCTACAGATTATAGATCGTAAAAACCAAAAATAACTACGGTTAACTTACCGTATTTACGTTGCTATCTCAAAAGAATAAAAAACATATGGATTGATTAAGCTTTTGTTTCTGGAACTAAAAAATTAAGTAGTTGCTTCAACTACAAAATCTCTTTTTTTTAAAACATCACTCCCTGTTGTTTAGTTTTTAAATTTCTTGCTTAAAACATTTAATCTGTTTAATACAATATGATTTACTTTGTAGAAGTAGGTTGAAGATAGATTTAACATCACTTGTCTTTAATAATTATAAAAGTGATTATCTATTCTAACTGTTCATCTTAGTATTACAAAACTTTTATAAATACATTTGATACCAAAAACTATTTTATAAAAGTTACAACAAGACAAATTAGTTTAACATGTATCTTTAGTCAAGCACTTTGACTTTCATTTTCTGCAAACAAGGGTTAAAATGTGTAAGTAGGGAGTCTAGACACATTTTCCCTTTTTGCATCCCTATATTTATAATTTTATGTAGATAGTGCGTCTGAAAAAATAATACATTGGCCCACAAACGATTTTTCTTGTATTATATTAAAATCCCATGAATATATCACCTAATATGTACACTGAGGAAACTGGTTCTGAAGAATTTTTGTTTGTGGAATATTTTGATTGTTATTCTCCATTAACTCTTGAATCTACCACTCATCAAAAAATTGAATTTAACTCAAGATATGAAAATATACGTAGCTTAATCTTCAAAATCAAGAATGATAATATCAATCAAATTGAAAATATCAATTCAGATTTCAAAGCTGTAATTGAATCTAGCAATGAAACTGAAACTCTTGTCAATCCAGATACTGATGAGCAAATTGATGATAAACTTGAATCTATAGTTTCAATCCTTGAAAATGATGATGATACCATTGAACTCATTGATACTGCATATCAGACCGATATGAAACCACTCCTTAACCCAAATGATTGGTTTGTCAATACGCTTAGAGAAAAAAAGTAAAGCACGTTTTAAATTTAAAAAAAAAACATTATAAATTCATGAATAAAAGCAGTAAAATTAAGAAAGTATAAATATATAAATAAATAGTATGTAAATATATATAAGTGAGTTGAATAATATGTATGTGTTTGATGTACGTTGGAATTATAAAGTCCTGTACCAATCATCAGGTATTGGAAAATCATTACCGCCTTGATAGCCTGCACCTAAAAAGTCAAACATCGCAGGTACACCTAATCCGTTTAATGAATTTCCATCTTGCGAACTCATTATGTCTGTGTCAATTTGACTAAAAATATCATTAAGGAAATCTTGTTGCTGCTGCTGTTGTTGCTGTTGTTGTTGTTGCTGAATATAATTTGTATCATTATTATACACTGAATCACTTGTGGTTGGCATATTATCAAGTTTTGCAGTTTCCGAGTTTGCGATAAATGGTGAAAATTGATTTGACTGTGCAGCTGATTGTGGAAATGGTGATAATGAAGTCCTGGTGATTGAATTTCTTGGAAAAAATGAATTATTATTAAAATAAGGTGATTGGGTTGGAAAATTATTTGTATCATTTTTTTCTGATATTGTGTTCTGTCTTTTCATCATTTCTGAGTTTGAAAAACCGATAGGTGAAGGTATAAACATTACATTTTTTGATTCATCAAGTTCAGCTTTAATTGGTGTGATTGAATTAGAGTGATCAGCAATGTCAAATTGCGGATTTGAAATTTTCGAGCCTGCTTGGTTCACCACGGGGAATAGTTTATCCATTTTAGAGTTAATTGTACTATTCTTCATCTTATTTTTATTTTTAGTACTATAAGTGATAAAGTTATTAAATTGAATACGTGACTCTTTTGTCATATTCCTATTATCACCTTCATTATTATTTGCTTTGAAATTAACCTTGATTTTTTCAATTGCCTTTTCTTTACCTAATTCATTTAACAAATCAACCATCGAGTTTGTTGCACCATTTTTGTTAAATTTATTTGAAACTTTCATCCATTTTGAAATCCTAGTTAAAATTGCACTCATTTTAGTGGCAACTTTTGAGCGTGATGAAATCTTTTGAATACTATTGAATATTTTTTCAAAATCTTGTTCGACATTGACTTCAAAATCTAGTTGCTGAGTTTTTACTAAAAGCCTAGCCCTAATAAGTGCAACTAAGGCATGCATTGGTCTATAGTAGAAAAATGTTGGGAAGTCAGGCGTTTCTTCACATATTAAACAAAATGAATCAATAACCTTTTCACTTGCTTTAATCAATCTATTTAATGTTTGTAAATAAACTTCTGTCAACATATCTCTATGAATTAGAACTCTACAAACAACATAATCATACATTGTCATGAGTAATTGATAATAAATAATAGATAATAGATTACTCGTGCGAGAACCTTTTGTGAATAAGTGTGAATCCATTGCCAATTTTTGCATTCTTTTTTCATAATCAATCATCATTCCTCTCAAATTACCCAAGTCGTCACTATCATCCATTGGATTATCACCTTCTTTACGTACTATCATATTAGGAAATCCATTTGGGCATAAATATTGAAAAATCTCTTCACCTAGTGAAACTAATTTTGAATAAAAATATAAAAATTTATCCGATTCGGTACTTTCACCCAATAATAAAACTTGAGCACATCTTTCATGTACTGGTGTCCAATTAACAACTTTAAATCTTGGCAATGAAAGGCCTAATGAACCACAACAAGCATACACCGACATATAAGATCTAACCATTTGTCTTTCAGACGAACCGTCTTTTAAAACACCTGAAGAATTTTTATAAACTTCATGACCCAAATCTAAACATAACGTTAAATTAAGTGCCATTAATAAACTCATTTGATGCTTATATGAACCCCATTTTCTTGGAGGTGAACACCACAAAGATAAAACAAGATAAATTTGAATAAAACTAACTGATATGTTACCCGTAACTGAAGTCCTAATTGATAAATTATCTTCTAAATAATATAATAATGTATCGTGCAAATCAGGTTCATTCAAACATGTGACTGTAATGAATGCTAAGAGAACCAATGGTTCATTTTCTAGCAACCAATCGTAAGTGTAATGTTTTGGAAATGAAATAGCTGGCCAATAGATATATAAGTTCTCAAAAAACGTATCAAGTTTTGACTTTGCAACTTCAGCTGTTACTATTTCGAGTTTAAATAGCTCCTTCATTATATTGAGTTCAGGTGAAATCCACGGTAAACTTGGAATTGCTTTAATCACACCATCTTTCATTGAATTTATTGTGCTTGCCTCTGCTTTATGAGATTCAGATTCATTATTTTCTATTGCTTTTTGTGATTTCATTGCATGAAAAATTAATCTCTGAGTTTCACTTATTTGAAGTTGTAACGTCGTTAAATTTTCTAGATTCAAATGTTCAGAATCAGAATCTGTATAATCACCCCTTTGCATTGCATTGAATAATTTATTAGCTTCATTAATTGCAATTTGTAGTTGTGCTAAAGATCCAGTCCCTTTCAATTTGGTTCTTTTCCTAGGTCTTGTTTTGGCTTGTGATTGGGTTGGATCATCAGTCGCAGAACACTTTAAACCAGACTTAAAACATCTTGTACAACTTTCATAAGTTGGATCCTCAAATGTGCATCTCATTTTTAAACGATGGCATCTTGCACATGCTCTTAATCTCCTGAAATTGCTTGCAAAATCAGTCTGTGAACCAAGATTAGTTGTATCCTCTATTCTTCTTTTACTTTCTACTCCTAATAATGACGTTGATGGTGATTCTGGTATATTCAATGAAATTGATCCGTCACTTACTGAATCCACACGAGACATGTTTGCCATAATGATAGCGGATAACAACCTATCAATAGTGCAATAAAAAGAAAGGACTGGGTGAAAACTTACTCCGTAAATATATTTAAGAAATTTTCCTGCAACCTCTACAAAACCCGTATCGCTTTTTTTTCTTCCGGACATCACCGTATGCCTCAATCGGGAAATTTTGATGTGCTCCTTCTATTCAGTTTCACTTTAAAAGAAAAGTTTGATATATAATAATTTACAAATACCATTATTATTAAGAAAGTTACACAGCTACACCTCGATATAAGTAAGACCCTCCACTATACCAGCACGAAAGTTTGTTAATGTAATTCCAACATCAGAATATTTTAATAAATCCATATAATTTTCAGCTTTATAATGTGTGACTCCGTCAACAACTACACTTTCATCATAATTTGACCACTCACATTGGATATTGATCCCTAAATGATTGATTACTTCTATATTATTATCATATATAAATGGTAACCATTCAAGTTTAATAGTGAACGCGTTTATCCCCGATTCATTATCCGACTCCCATGCAAGTTTATGAAGTTGAATTGAATCAATTCCTTTCATGACTTTGAAAACCCAGTTACCCTCATCATCTCTACTCATACCATTGGGTATTGTAATATCTTTCTTGGTGTCTTTTTTCTTATAATCATTTCCTTCTTTATAAACTGTTGCAATTTTAACGGGTGATGGAACCTTGGGATTTGATGTATTAAATGCCATATAACAGAGTCTTGAATCTTTCACTTGAATTTCAAAAATTGTTTCTAATGGTGTATAGTTATCAATCGATTCAATGGTAAAATCATTGTTTAAGGCTGTGTTTGTATTAGATAAAATTGTAATATTCATATAATTTGAAATATCGTTATCTTTCAAACTACCCGATAATAACCATGGTCTTTTACCTTCATACGAGCATAATTCCGTACCATAAGATTCAACTGATGTACATTTGATATCTTCTGGTTTAATATATGGAACATCACTTAGTACGTCGTTAATATACCCTTCTCTACCATAAAGATTACCTAATGTTTCATTACTATTAAGATTAAAAGTTTCCACAAATCTGAGTTTCATTGGACTTTCTTCAGTATATGACGGAGTGAGCATTGAAACCATACCATTACGTACAATTAAAGTAGCAATAAATAAAACTGCAACTATATTCAATTTATGTAAGAAGGGAGACAGAATAATTGCTAACAATGAACCAATTAATGCAAGAATTTGCCAAACTGATTTATCATAAAGTATACTTTCCTGAACTGTTTGATGTAATGCATCCAAAACCAATGTACCTTCATTATATATTAAAAATATTGAAATCGGAACCAAGATCAAAAATTGAATGAGCCAATCATATTGTAAAGAGTTAATTGCGTTATGTTTAAACTCATGCATGTAACTACTTTTAGTCTGATGGTTAATAATGACAGTAGTCTCATTTAATAATGGATCCGATTCGTTATTGGCAGTTTCATTGGCTGGATTTTCAATATCACTAATATTATGGATTCGTGGAGAGTCTTGTTCATCTGAGTGCTGTTGTTGCTGTGGTTCCGCTTGTTCAGTAATATTATCGTTCGATCCGTAGAGAGTTGCAGTAACTTTGCCTTTATAACATGGTGATGCTCTGCAAATCATACCAATCAAACCAACAATTACAGACAATGATGTAAGAAGATATATTATCGTGATAGAATATCCGGCGGTATTTGAAGTAGTGTTTATTTGGTAAGTAATCCAAACAAGTGCAATCCATGATAGAAAATTCAGTTCAAATAAAATAATTAGTTTTTGATCATGAACTTTTTGGATTTTATTGCTAAAAGATAAAACAGAATATCCAATTAATGTAACAATTGAAAATATCAAAAACATCAACAATTTATAATCAACTGATACTAATAGAGGATTCAAACAATAGAAGTATTTGCTTGTCATACTTACTGCATAATATGAAAGAATTAATGTAACCGGAAAGCGTGTCCAGCCTCTAACACTAAGAATCCATGTTTTCTTCCTAGAAACAATTAAAAGTAAAATCAGATTAATTATTGGAATCATGACTAATAATAAAACATTAAGAATAAATAATGAATCTAAACTGATGTTAATATACCATTTATTCAGAATGTCAAAATAAACTGAGTTTCCTAAATTTTGATCAAACGTATCTTTTGAACTTGAAACTTCTTTAACGATTTCAAGTACATTGATAATCATCATCCATAATGACCCTTTTGAGGTGTATTTAATACTGTCTTTAGCTGTATGATATAATGATCTAGGTAAATAGAAAGCAATATCAATACCACGTAACCCATTTTTCTCATAAACATAATAGTCAGTTTGCGACCCAATAAATCCAGAGTTAAACCCTTCTTGAAAGATTGAATTTGCAAAAGGTTTAGAAACAAATTTATACCAATCTAAGACTGATTTATCTGTACCTCTAAATAAAATTGGTTGGCCACCAGCTCCTGTACCTTCTAGATTAATAAAAAACTTAACATCTTTGAACCATTCATGTTTAATGAATGCTTCTGCGCCCAATAAACCGAATTCTTCATTATTGTTAAAGTTGAAAATAATTGTTCTTTCAGGTTGAATTTTTAAATCTGAGTAATACTTTAGAATTGCTAACATAGATGCAATTCCCATGCCATCATCAGTTGTACCATAAGCTGTTGGAACAGAATCAAAATGTGCAGAAAGCAAAATCCCTGGTAATGATGTGTCTTTACCTTGAATTTTAACAAGTAAATTCGAAGATTCATAATAGATAATTCTATTATCATTATTCAGTTTATCAAAAACATTGTGTTGATTAATGAAAATAGTAGTATTTTCTTTCTTATCAGATGATAGTTCAATATACGGAATGTTATTAATTACATCATTAATTGAGTTTTCAAGATAATCATATATAAAATCATTTGAATGTGAAGAAAATGGATGTTCAACAGATGATAATATTTTTAAATGTTCCCAAGACTCAGTAAGAATTGCAGGTTCATCTTTTGGGGGAGTCAAAGAAACATAGAATGCAATATTTTGAATGGAAATGGTGATAAGGAAGGTTAAAAATATAAATAACGAAACTGATGTCTTTCTAAATCGAAATATGCTGGAAAAAAATCCAGATATAGACATATCTGTATTGGTATAATTGAATTGATATGTATATAAATCAAAAGGGTCTGTTTTGCAGTCAATTTACTCTATAGAATAGTAATAGTTATTGGTAAAGCGGCTCTGGTTATTTTAAATTATTGTTTTTTAGTTGTTCAGGACAGGTCGACCGGCGTAGAAAAGAATTTTTTATTTTTATCCAATCATCCGAAAAGGGTAAAACCAACCCAAACCAGATGTTGGTCCTTGAAATACATCGTTTTAATTGTTTTTTACTGACAATTTCTGAAAAGACAGATAAAATTTAAGCCAGAATGTCTTACCCTGAACTTAAGAATGATTTAATTCTTAGAGCTGCACGTGGTGAAAAAGTTGAAAGACCTCCATGTTGGTTGATGCGTCAAGCTGGTAGATATTTACCAGAATATCATGAAGTGAAAGGCGGTAGAGATTTTTTTGAAACTTGTAGAGATGCAGAAATTGCCAGTGAAATTACAATTCAACCAATTGATCATTTTGATGGTTTAATTGATGCTGCAATTATTTTTTCTGATATTTTAGTTATTCCTCAAGCTATGGGTATGGATGTCCAAATGATTGATAAAGTTGGTCCAAGATTCACTGATCCATTAAGGGTCCCAGAAGATTTAAACAGAGTCAATTTTAATGCTGATGTTACTAAAGAATTAGATTGGGCATTTAAGGCAATTTCAATGACCAGAACTAAATTAAACGGTAGAGTTCCATTATTGGGATTTTGTGGTGCTCCATGGACCCTTATGTGTTATATGATTGAAGGTGGTGGAACCAAAATTTTTAGATTTGTTAAGGAGTGGATTTTTAAATATCCTGAGGAAAGTAAGAAATTATTGCAAGGTATAACCGACATTGCAATTGAATTTTTAGCACGTCAAGTCCAAGCGGGTGCCCAAATGTTACAAGTGTTTGAGAGTTGGGGTGGTGAACTAAGTGCTGATGATTTTGATATATTTTCATTACCATATTTGAAACAAATTGTTGAAAAAGTTCCACTTAGATTACAAGAATTAGGATTAGAAAAAGTGCCAATGACAATCTTTGCAAAAGGTTCATGGTACGCATTAGATTCTTTATGTAGTATTGGTTATGATGCGGTTTCATTAGACTGGTTATTTAGACCTGAAGATGCCGTTAAAATCAATAATGGTAGAGTTGCATTACAAGGTAATTTAGATCCTTGTGTTATGTATGGTAGTAAAGAAGTTATAACCCAAGAAGTTGAAAAAATGATTAAAGGTTTTGGTGGCGGTAAAAAGAATTATATTGTCAATTTTGGACATGGTACCCATCCATTTATGGATCCTGAACAAATCAGACATTTCTTAGAAGAGTGTCATAGAATTGGAAGCATGTAAATAATTTATATATCTTTGTCAATTATATAGACAGTGCACACATTTATTTAAATATTTAATTTTTAATCTAAATATATTTTATGTGAATTATAATTCTATAAAATGTTTCATAAACTTTCTACTTTTTACAAATAATTAAATTCTCATGAGACCTAATTTGACAATTTTTTGAAGTGATTGAGTTTTTGGATCATCAGATTGGGTTTCAATAAATTTATTAATTTTGACTAGCATTTGATCAAGTAAAATTTTAGCCTTTTCACCAGTTTCGTTTTCTAATTTTGATAACTCTTTAACTTTACGAATATTTGAAATCGAGACCACATATTTTCCATTAATTAAATTATAGTTAAACTCACCATTTAAGAAATTTAGTGATTCATCAACTTTATTTAAATCATTCTCTTTTTTAGAGACCAATTTTTCAACGATTTCAATCTTTGAGTAATCTTTTTTGCCAACTATTAAATTAACTAGTTTTTCACCTAATATATCATCATCATACACTTTATTATACTTAATCATCGATTCTTTCCACTTAATTTCATCCTTTTTATCTTTTTTGGATCGTTTTGATGATGTTGTTGAAAAGTCTAATGCTCTTGTTAATAAATCAGTATTATCAATAGTATAATAAACCAAATCCATTAAATCGGAATAAATTCTACCAATGAACTCTTGATGATATAATCCATCTGACCATTTGATTGTATCGATATATGCACGTAATGTACCTTTACGGAATGAATAAAAATGGAAATCAAATTGATCTTCAAAATATTCTGCAAAAATCGAAAAAATTGAAAAATAACGTTGTAAGGATAAACCTAAATAAGATTCAATTTTCTTTTTCAGTAAATGAATATTAGAATCCTCATCATTATCATCATCATTGATAGAAACTTCTTTGTTTTCAAGCAGTTGATATTGCAGTAACGACTTCTTGAACAATCTTGTTAAAGATTCGGCGTATTCAGAAATAAACCAACAACATTGAACTAAATGTAAGTCTTTTACACCATAAGGTTCGTCTTCATTTTTTGTAAATAAAGAAGCAGTTTCAATAGCTTTGTCAATTAAATCAGCTCTTAAGTAATATTTAACTGTTTTAGTGTTGATGAATCGATCTTGTAGATCCATTAATCTTGCAGTGTTCATTTCATTAACAGCTTCAACTAATTTATTTTGATGCTTCAAAATTCTTGCTTTAAACATATATAATTCAATCAAGGTTGGTGTTATTTTAATTGCATCATTGATAATTTCTGAAGATTTTTCATAATCTTTTAGTTTATAGTAATGTTGAGAAATAAAATATTTGATCCAAGTTAAATTAAGTGGATTTTTTTCAGATAATTCAAGTTCTTTAACAACTTTTATAATGGTTGAATGATTTGAGGTTTTCTTATATAATGATTTAATATTAGAGAAGACAGAAGGAACACCACGTTTAAATAATTGGGATAAATAATCTTTTAATTTAGATTCGAAAATTTCAGATTCTAGAAAAGTCAAAGGTAAAAACTTTGGTAAATCAGATTTTGGATAAAACCGTGATAATTTTTCAAAAACCTTCAATTTTAATTCATTATTATCTTCAATTTTTAAACATTTAATTAAGTCATTATAATAAATAATATTATCAGGATTTCTCTTCAATAATTTTCTGATAACTAGTTGGGCATCATCAAACCTATTCAATTTCATTAATACTTGATAATTTAACTCCAATAAACCAAAAAGGTCATAACATCTAAATTTATCAGTTCTCTCCAATTGTTGATTGAGATAGTTTAAAGCAGTTTCAAATTGTTCAAGTTTAATAAATAAATTTGCTTTATAAATGATACATTCAGAATTTTCAATTAAATCATCATCAATTAATTTATCTTTTATTAAATCTTCAATTTGATCAGAAACCTTAATTGCCTTTTCATACTCACCATTCAAATCATAAGCAACAGCCGCTGCACTATAGTTTTGACGATAGCCAGGTTCAGCAGTTAAATAATCTAACCTTGTCTTTGTTAAAGATTTATAAGTTCTTAACTGTGACAAACATGAGGATAAATCTCTTAAAATTGCTTTGTTATTAGGATTATTTGCATAAGCAATAGTATAAAAATGAGTTGCCCTTTCATAATTTTTCACTTGACGATAGTATAAAGCTGAAAGATGAGCAGAAATCGAATTTGAAGGACCATATTTAACCGCCTCTTGAACCAGAGAGTCACATTCTTTTATACAATCAGACGTAATTGGACTTATTGCGTTAACATCCTTGGAATCGGGGAATTGAGGATGATAGAACGATGTAACCAAGGCTTTTAAAGCGTAAGATTGTGAATGCATCGGATTCTTTTTCAAGATTTTGTTAATGGTAGCAATTGATTTTTTATAATTTTTAGCTTCATAATCTTGTAAAGCAGCTCTAAACTGCAATTCAGAATCCATTGCAAAGGGTGGAATCAAACGGACTGAAAAAAGAGCTAATGGTTCTGAGTAGATTAAACCAAGAAAGAAAATAGGTGAATTTCAAAACCAAGTTCAACCAACATCCTACGATTGTACATTTCGATTCATGTTGAAAAATGAAAAAATGAAAAAATGAAAAAATGAAAAAATGAAAAAATGAAAAAATGAAAAAATGAAAAAATGAAAAAATGAAAAAATAAACGGAAAAAAAAAAAAAAAAAAAAAAGAAAA
>JAKTWB010000120.1:0-35520 GCA_030560845.1 Pichia scutulata
AGGGCGGCGCGCGGAGGCCGCAAGAAAAGCGGAGAGCGGGCTCGGGTGGCGGACGGCGGGCGGAGTGCGGAGAGCGGAGAGCGCCGAGCGGAGAGCGGAGTTGCCACCTCTCGAGACGTGAGATCCGCAAGAACAAGTTGCCGGATTGGGTGCAGTTTTTTTTTGTTTATAAGACGAGGGATTGCCTGTTTTCCATAGGGTCCGATCCTGTTTGTTCTTTTCCCTGAACTATCAAACGAACAACTAACACTCCCACACTTACACACACTATGTCCAACTTTGAGGATATCGAAAAACAACTCTCTCACGATGAACACCTAGAAAACACTTCGAATTCCAACACCTCTCCTCCAGTCGGTCTCTATTCTGACGAACGCAACTCTTTCAACTCTGATCATCTCATCTCAAAAGTCACCACCTCCTCCGATGGTAACTACGTCTATCTTGGTACTAAGAAATTCGCAAGGGATGATTTGATTTCTGCTTTCGGTGGTACTCTTAATCCTGGTTTAGCTGCTCCTCCTTCTCACAAATTTGCCAATCCAGCTCCTCTTGGCTTATCTGCCTTTGCTTTGACTACGTTTGTTCTTTCTTTAGCAAATGCCGGTGCCATGGGTGTTGAAAACAATGCAGTTGTCGTTGGTTTAGCTATGTTTTATGGTGGTTTTATCCAATTATTAGCTGGTATGTGGGAAATGGTTTTAGAAAATACCTTTGGTGCCCTTGCACTTTCTTCTTATGGTGGTTTCTGGATGTCCTTTGGTGCAATCCATATTCCTTGGTTTAACATTGCTGCAAGTTATGATGATCCTACAGAATTACAAAATATGCTTGGTTTTTATTTATTAGGTTGGGCGATTTTCACTTTTATGTTAGCACTGTGCACCATGAAATCTACTTTGGCTTTCTTTTCCTTGTTCTTCCTCTTAGCACTCACCTTCCTATTATTAGCAATTGCCGATTTAGGTAAGTCTCCGAATTGTGAAACTGCTGGTGGTGTGCTTGGTGTTATTGTTGCCTTTATTGCTTGGTATAATGCTTACGCCGGTTTGGCCACCAAACAAAATTCTTATGTCAGAGTTCACGCTTTGGCTTTACCTGTTTTTGGTAAAGATTAGATTTACTAAATAAAGAATAATACCGTATTTTGGTTTTGGTTTTTATTTCTATTTCTATTCCTATTCCTATTTCTATTTCTATTTTACTAGTTCTTTCAGTTTTAATTTGAATTTGGTTTTTCTTTTCTTATTGTTTTTCTTTTCTTCTCAATGTGTTTGATTATTTAATGATCTTTATGACTTAATATTTTAAATTGTTATTATTTAATATTCTATTTTTTAGTTAATAAATTTACACGCTACCCCTCCCCCCCCCTCCAAAAAGAAAACAAAAAAATAAAAAAAGAAAACGCCGAACAATAAAAAAAATACAGCGATTTGAGAACTCTTTCGTTATTTTCAAATGTAGACTATGAAAGTTGCATCATATCAGCAAATCTTAGTCATCATCATCATCATCACGCATCTATAATTAAACTCACCTCCTCCCCTTTTGCTATGATGAGCCTATCATTTATAAGACGTATTCATACAAATCATAACATCCGGCTTTCAACTCATAAACTAATACGTGAAATTTCCAAAATAAAGTTACCAAATTATGAGAAAACTCTCAAATCAAATTCAAATGTAAATACAACCTCCACCAACTTCAATAATGCAAATGACACCTTGTTAAGCATGTTAATTTTGATCACCCGTAGATTAGAAACTTTTAATTCCCTATCCTATATTACTTTACTAAATCCACATGTTGCGAATATTTGGAATGCATATTTAGAAAGTTTCAAAGAATTGATCACCTTCATTTCCAAATATGAAGACAGTCCACTGAATTTCAAAATTATAAACGATCGACAAAATTCCGAATTTGTTTCCGTTTTAAAATCAATCATGGATTTACATACGGATAATATCATTGAATTGAGAGATGGTATACTGGAGACCAGAAAACTATCCAAAAAATTATCCGAAAAATCATTCTTAGACATCCATTTAAGTGAGCGTATTTTAATGAGACTAATTGCAAATAATCACATTTTAAAGTCTTGTGAAAATATCGGATTACTTGATAAAAATTTAAATGTTTTGGAAATCTTATCAAAATCAATACATTTCGTAAATGACATGACACTTTTAAAATATTATGAAAAGGTTAAAGTTACTATAAAAACCATCAAAATTGACAAAAATAATCAATATATAGTAGATGATGATGTAACTTTGGAGAATATTCATCAAAAAAAACTCATCTTCCCATATATTGGTAATCACATAGAGTATATATTAACGGAACTTTTGAAAAATTCAACAAGAGCAACAATAGAAAATAAGTTAGTTAAACATCCAATTAATATTTTACTAGTATTAAATACCAAAACTTCTTCACCTACTTTACAAATTAAAATCTCAGATCATGGAAATGGAATCCATCCTAAAATAACTGAAAAATTGTGGGAATATTCATTCACAACTGTAGCTGATCCAAACATGACCCCCTATAATAACGATACTCAAAATCCAACAATTTCGTTTTCTTCAGGTTCAGATGCAGAAATAGACGCATATAAAGACTTGGGATTACAAAATCCAATATCTGATAATAACATAATTGCTGGTATGGGTTATGGATTACCATTAAGTTTAACATATTGTAAGTTATTTGGTGGTAATATTAAACTACATAGTGTTTATGGTAATGGAACCGATGTTTATGTTAATTTCAAAAGTATTTAAATTTTCAAAATAAATGTATCTACAATAAGCACCCCTAAAATAAGCACATCTTATTTTTTTTTTATAAACTATATATATACAGGTATACACTAAAAATCATTCCTTTTTCATGCATTGGTTTATCTTATAATGATGAACCTCTCTTTGGAAATGTTGAAACATCCTTTGCAACAGATGACATAAGACCAAAAGATCTCGCTCTTCTGATTGCCTTGGCCATTTGCTTTTGTTTCTTGGCTGATAATCCAGTAACCGATCTGTTGAGAATTTGTCCTGAAACATTCATATAACTGTTTAATAAATGTGGCATAGTATAAAAATCCAATGGATTAATCTCAGTTGTATTAAATGATGATAACTTCATATGTTGAGAAAGTTGTGTTTTGAAAACTTTATTTTGGTATCTTTGTGATGATATTGAAAAATCAAATGGATCGTATGTTTTCTTGTTTAAAAATGCAGGAATAAATCTATCATCAATAGTGGTTCTTTTATTTTGTTGTTGCTGTTGTTGTTGTCCAATTTTACTTGCATCGGCAAATGCTTCTTTGATGGATCCAAAGGCTGATGTGGCGTTTAATAATCTACGACTGGTGTGAAGTGATCTTGTAAGCATGGTTGTTCAGTTCGACTGGATTAAGTAATGATATAGTTCAACCCTCTCTGAAAAATGGACAGTGACGGTATTATTTTATTTTTTCACCATCAGGGAAATTGTGAAAATTACTGACTTTCAAACTTCAAATTTCAAATTTCCGATCTCAAAATTTCACCTTTTTTTAAGACGATCGTCTCGAACATGAATTTGCGTAAATCATCAACTCTTCATATATCGGACATACAAAACACCCCATCTTATCAGCCATATTTCAATGAAGCCACGTAGATCGGGAAGAACTACAAGAATTGATTATGCGGCATTGAATGAGTCTCATACAATTCAACAAATTAATGTACATCCACATATCCAAGAATTCGAACAATTCGAAGAAATCTCAAAATCGACAAACTCACTAGAACATTATATTTCATTAATTGAAGATGTTGAATTCAATGATGCTGACTTGTGGGAATTAATTCAAAATACTAAATTAATGAAACCTATACTTGTACGTGGTGCAAATCCCAATGTTTCATCAACTTACAATTCCAAAATCAATCTCAGTTTTAATATTCCAAATTATAATATTGTTGATTTAACTGACAAAATTGGTAAAGATCATAAAGTTCCGGTCATGGATGTAATGACACAAAACAATTCTCCTAATTGGGATATGCAAAAATGGTGTGATTATTTCCTGTTGGATAAAGAAAATCGAGATAAAATTCGAAATGTTATAAGTTTAGAAATAAGTGAGACGGATCTAGGTAATGAAATTGAAATACCAAGATGTGTCAAAGATTTGGATATTATTTCAACTTTATTTAATGAAAAAAACTCAAAATTGTTTGAATTATTAGAAAAACATCAAATTTTACCACCAAAAGTTCAAAAATATATTTTGATGTCAATTGCTGGTTCATTCACTGATTTTCATATAGATTTTGCAGGTACTTCAGTCTATTATTCGCCTATTTCAGGTTTGAAAAAATTCATTTTAATTCCACCACTGGATAAAAATCTAGATGTTTATAAAAAATGGTGTTTATCAGACAATCAAAACAAAGTATGGTTCCCATCATTATTAAAACCATTCACTACAAACGAATTTAATAAATTAAAAAAACAAGGTGTTTCTCCATACTATCTAAACAATGGTTTTGTAATAGATATTTTACCTGGAGATTTGTTATTATTGCCAAGTATGTGGATTCATTCAGTTTATACAGTCAAGGATTCATTAATAATTGGAGGTAATTATCTTAATTTATTAAGTTTGAAAAATCATTTGAAAACTTATAAAATTGAAATAGAAACAAGAGTGAATGATCAATTTAAATTCCCAAATTTCATCAAATTTATTTGGTTAATTGCATATTATTTGATGAATTATACAGAATTAAAGGTAAAGGATAGTTTTAAACTTGATTGTTATAAAAACTTACAGGTTTTTTTAAATGATCAATGCAAATATATTTCAAATAAACCGTCAACAAAACGAGATAAATTATTAATATCTAAAATAAAATCCTCAATTCCCAAAGAGATAATCGGTGATGTCTCCACATTTCTTGAGAGTTTTGGTGACTGGATAAACCGAATCGATATAAAGAAAGAAAACGATGAAACTCGACCTCTAAAGAAACAAAAAAGTGTATAAATAGATGGATAGTGTAAAAAGTAAATATTGTAATACTTAGTAGTGTAGATTTTACGTAAGCGTGATTCGAGAAATTCTACACAATTCTCTCGAAATTTGCAAAGTTGTGCGCTACGTGGACGATTTTGAAGTTGTTTGTTGTGTATTTCATTTGATTTGCGACTTGATTTGGTTCTATACACTATTACACCGCAAAGATGAAGATGCTCACTAAGGTATGTACTATAGTAATACAACTGATTAAAAGGCTATGTTGTAGATCAATTCAATTCAATTCAATTCAATTTAATTAATCGTTATCAAATACTAACATTGAATTCATCTTTTCTCTCGATTTAGTTTGAATCCAAGTCTTCCAGGGCTAAGGGTGTTGCATTCCATCCAAAAAGACCTTGGTTACTTGTGTCATTACATTCATCAACCATTCAATTATGGGATTACCGTATGGGTACACTAATCGATCGTTTTGAAGATCATGATGGACCTGTCAGATGCGTTGCGTTTCATCCAACTCAACCAATTTTTGTCTCAGGTGGTGATGATTATACAATCAAAGTTTGGTCGACTCAAACAAGAAAATGTATGTTCACATTAACTGGTCATTTAGATTATGTTAGAACTGTTTTTTTTCATCATGAATTACCTTGGATTATTTCTGCATCAGATGATCAAACAATCAGAATTTGGAATTGGCAAAATAGAAAGGAAATTGCTTGTTTAACTGGTCATAATCACTACGTTATGTGTGCACAATTTCATCCAAAACAAGATTTAATTGTTTCTGCTTCATTGGATCAAACTGTTAGAGTTTGGGATATTCAAGGTTTAATTAAAAAACATTCAGCTCCTTCATCCAATTCAACTTATGGTCAACATTCTTCAATGAGTCAATACGATAATAGAAATTTACCACCTCAACAAGATATTTTTGGTAATACCGATGCAGTTGTTAAATATGTTTTAGAAGGTCATGATAAAGGTGTCAATTGGGCTTCTTTTCATCCTGAATTACCATTGATTGTTTCAGGTGGTGATGATAGATCTGTTAAAGTTTGGAGAATGAGTGAAACAAGAGCTTGGGAAGTTGATGGTTGTAGAGGTCATACAAATAATGTTCCATGTGTTTTATTCCATCCAACGGAAGATTTGATTATCTCTGTTGGTGAAGATAAAACAATTAGAACTTGGGATTTAAACTCAAGAAGTCCTGTCAAACAATTTAAAAGAGAAAATGATAGATTTTGGATGATTGTTGCACATCCAAACATCAATTTGTTTGCTGCTTGTCACGATTCTGGTGTAATGGTTTTCAAATTGGATAGAGAAAGACCTGCGTCAACTTTTAATCATCAAACTCAAGAATTGTTTTTTATTAACAATTCAAACCAAGTTCAAAAGTATAATTATAATACAGGCTCAGCATCATTACCTTTCCTTTCACTTAAAAAATTAACCACCCCTTGGAATAAAGTTAGAAATGTTTCCTATAACCCATCAGAAAATTCTATGTTAATTCAATCGGGTGATAATGATAATGGACATTATTCACATTTCCAATTGCCAAAGGAAATAGTTGGTGCTTTAGAACCTTCAACAAAGGGTGAAGGTAAGGCAAATTCTGCATATTTTATTGCTAGAAATAGATACGTTACATTTGTAAAATCTTCTCATAAATTAGACATTCATGATTTAAATGATAATGTTACAAAATCAATTACTTTAGATAATGATGTTAAAGATATCATTCCTGCCACTCCAGGTTGTATTTTATTATTAAAACCAACTAGTGTTATCTTATATGATGTTCAACAAAAGAAAGAATTAAGTAATTTACAAATGAATAATGCAAAATATGCTGTTTGGTCTAGTGATAATCAATATTTAGCTTTACTCTCAAAGCATACTATTGTAATTGTTAATAAAAAATTCGAAACTGTTATGTCAATGCATGAAACTATTAGAATCAAATCTGCTGCATGGGATGATTCAGGAGTTTTAATTTATTCAACTCTAAACCACATCAAATATGTTCTGTTGAATGGTGATAGAGGCACTATTAGAACGTTAGAAAATACAATGTATATCACTAAAGTTTCAAATACTAAATGTTATTGTCTAAATAGAAAGGGTGAAGTTGAATGTTTAACAATTGATCCAACCGAATATAGATTTAAGAGAGCATTGGTTAATAAAAAATTTAACGAAGTTTTAAGAATTATCAAAAATTCAAACTTAGTTGGTGAAAATATCATTGCTTATTTGAAAAAAAGTGGATATCCAGAAGTTGCATTGCAATTTGTTCAAGATCCTGAAACAAGATTTGAACTATCAATTGAATGTCATAATTTAAATGTTGCATTAGATGAAGCGAAAAAGATTAATTCAAAACCAATTTGGGAAAAATTAGGTAAAGAAGCTTTATTACAAGGAAATATTCAAATTGTTGAATTAGTTTACCAACAATTACACTTATTAGATAAATTATCATTTTTATATCTAACAATTGGTGATGAAGCAAAATTATCCAAAATGGCAACAATTGCTGAAAACCGTCAAGATATTGGATCATTGTTCACAAACTCAATATATTTAGGTGATATTGAAAAGAAAGTTCAAACTTTCTTACATTCAGGTTTAACACCATTAGCTTATGCAACTGCAAAATCCAATGGATTAGATGATTTAGCTGAAAGCATTTTAAAAGAATCAGGTGTTTCATTAGATGATATTTCGTTACCAAAAGATTTCAACAAAACTGAAAAAGCTAAAACTGTTAAACCTATCAATAAGAATATCAAAAATTGGCCATTATCTGAAGCTAAATTGTCATTTTTTGAACAAGCATTATCAGGTAATTTTGAGAACTTACAGTTAGATGATGTTAATAATTCTGCATTAGATAACGAAATCAAGCAAAGTCTTGTAGATGATGAATTTGATGCTGGTTTTGTTGATGATGAAGAAGAACCGGTCGGAGATGATGATGCATGGGATTTGGGTGATGAAGATTTAGATGTTGACTTAGATGTTGAAGAAGATGAATTTGAAGATTCAAATGAAGATACATCTAAATTACCTGACGAATTAAAGAATTGGGTTAAAAATTCTAAAACCGCAGGTGCTTATATTGCAGCTGGTAAGTTTGAAATTGCTTCAAGTATGTTAAATAAACAAGCTGGTATTAAAAACTTTGCACCATTAAAAGAACGTTTTATGGAAATTTATACATCATCCAAATTAAATATTCCAACTTTTGATGATAATGGAATGGAAAATAATTTATCAGTTTATATTAATGACACTGAAAAGCTATCAAATGATAATAAGGTTCTAGGTTTAGTTCCTGGTTATGAAGAGTTAGAAAATTTGGTCCAAGAAGGTTACAAGTTATTTAAAGGTAATCAACTAGAAGAATCGATTTCAATTTTCAGAAAAATTATTTATATTATTGCAACACTATCATTATCATCAGATGATGAAACAGATAAGTGTAAAGAAATCTTAAGTATTTGTAAAGAATATATTTTGGGTTTACAAATTGAATTGACAAGACGTGCATTACCAGCGACTGAAGTTAAAAGAAATCTTGAACTTGCAGCGTACTTTACACACATTGAATTACAACCAGCACATCGTCTGAATGCATTACAAGTTGCAATGACGCAGTCTTTCAAGGCCAAGAATTATCATTATGCATCATATTTTGCTAGTGAATTCTTGAAGATTATGTCAACCGGTTCCAGAGCTGAACAAGCAAAGAAAATTCAAGCAAAATCAGATTCAATTGCAACAGATGCTATTGCCATTGATTTTGATCCCTTCTCGGAGTGGGAAATTTGTGGTGGTGATTTTGTTCCGATTTATAAAGGTGAAGAAGTTGTTCGTGAAAAAGTTTTAGGTGTTGGTTATAGTAAATCATGGAAGGGTAAGATTTGTAAAGTCACATTAATTAGTGAAATCGGTGGTCTAGGTAGTGGGTTACGTCTTAAAAATTAATGGCCTTGTCTATCCATTTACAGGTATCTATCACACCCTTTATATAATTTATCAATTGTATTTACTTTAATTTGTTAAGCTTATTTAACCGTGTCCTCTAATAATCACGTTGCTGTAGCAGACGATAGACTGAGAACTTGGACAAAAAAACTTCTCGGTGCACGGACGAACCGGGATTTCCAGATTCTTGTTTTTAGCGTTTTACAGATATTTTTAATTTTCTGTTTTTTTTTGTTTTTTTTCCACAGTTTTTCAAGTTTCGTGAAAAAAGTGAAAGATTTTGGGAAACTGAAAATTTGCAACTTGTTGAAAGAGGATTATTACTTTACTTCAAGCTTCAAATCTAATCTTTACGGAACCAACACAGCAAAGTAGATCTATTACAGGGAAACATTTCAATACATATTATTCAAAATGTCTTCCTTTTTCTACTCTTCCTATGATTCTGAATCATCTTCTGATGAAGATAATTTATATTATTCAGATGATGAACGTTATTTAAAGCAAAAGCAACAATTAGAAAAGAAAAGCTTTCTAATCACTGCTGACAGTGATGACAGTGGTGAAGAAACGTTATCCGATTCAGAAGATGAATCTGCTGAACCAGCAAAAACATCTGCGTTTTTGAAATCAAGTGGTGATGAAGAATCTGATGATGATGATGAAGATGAAGATGATTGGAGTGATAATTCTGATGAATCTGAATCTGACTCTGATGATGATGTTTCTGCTAAAGGACGTTCTTATTTCCTAAAAAACGATTTCCTTAAAGGTGCTTCTTCAAATGCTGATTCTGATGATGAGGATGAAAAGAGACTTGTTAAGAGTGCAAAGGAAAAATATCTTGATGAGTTATCTGCATTAACTGATAAAATTGAAAACTTGTCAATGGTTGAAGAATGGGTCTCTATTGCAAACGAATTCGATAAGTTGTACAAACTTGCATATAAACATAATCAATATCATATTTCAATCCCAAGATCTTTTATTAAAGCAATTTCAGTTTTAGAAGATGCAATTAATAATGAATCGACCTCAAAATCCGATTCAGGTAAAAAACTTAATGCAAGTGAAAGTAAAAGCTTAAACATTCTTAAGCAAAAGGTTAAAAGAGAAGTTAAAATTTACAGAGATCAAGTTGAGCTTTATAAAGAAGATCCAGAAGCTTATGAAGCAGGTAAAGATGAATCTAATTTAATTGATGAAGATGAAGATGCTGAAAATAAAACTCTGTCTGTTTCAGTTGCTAATTTATTCCCAATTGTTCAATCAATTATTGAGAGTAGAGGTAAAAAGGGTGTCAATCTCAATGAACACTTAAAAACACTTAATGAATTATTAACAATTTCTGAATCAACTTATGAAAAAATTGTCCTTTTAAACTTAATTATTTCATTGCGTTATGAACTATATTCAAAGGATCAATATATGCCAGCAGCTGAATGGAATATTGCATTAAATGATATTTCAAAACTTTTAGATGTTTTAGATTCCGATAAAGCATATATTGTCACCGAGGTTGCACCAGGAAATGATGATATGACTACTCCTCCACCAGCAAATAAAGATGGTAAACATTTAGTCGTTGGTTCAATTGCCTCTTTTATTGAAAGATTATCTGACGAATTAAATTCTCATTTACTGTATATTGATACAAATTCAACTGAATATATTGCACTTTTAAAGGATGATTCAAAGCTTTATTTACTTACTGTTAGAGCTCAAACTTATTTATCACAAATTATTCCATCAAGCAGATTAGCTGAAATTGATGGTGATCAACTTTGTCGTATTATCATAAAGAGACTTGAAAGTATTTACTACAAACCAGTAAAACTTATTGTTTTATCTGAACTTAATACATGGACTTCATTAGCTATTGATTCTAATGATTCAGTTCCAAAAATTATATCATCAGAAATATCAGAAGCTTCAAATATCAAACAAACTAACTCATTAATGGATTCATTATGTTCTCATCTGTACAACTTTTCAACTGGTATTTCATCATCTGTTTATCGTAAGCGTGCAGCTTTAATGCAAGCTTACTATTATTCAACTTCAAATCAATTTTTCCGTGCTCGTGATATATTACATCTTACTCATGTCCAAACCACAATTCATACATCTGAACTTGGTGTTCAAGTTTTATTCAATCGTGCTATTGTTCAACTTGGTCTTGCGGCTTTCCGTGCAGGTTTAACTGACGAAGCTCAAACCATTTTAAATGAAGTTGTTACTTGCCAACATACAAGAGATTTATTAGGCCAAGGTAAAATTTATTATACTAACAATAATTCATCTGAAAGCGGTCCTGCTGAAAAGAGCAAGTTTGTGCCGTTCCATATGCATATCAATATTGAATTAATTGATGCAGTATATTACATTTCATCATTATTTGTTGAAGTTCCATTAATGGCTTTATTATCATACCAAAGTTCAACTCAAGGTGCGATTAACTATGCAAATAATGAAGCTCAATTACAAGCACAAAATATTAAAAAAAATGTTTCGAGATCCTTCAAGCGTATTCTTGATTATACTGAAAGACAATACTTCCAAGGTCCAGCTGAAGAAACTAGAGATTCTGTTTTTGCAGCGTATAACGAATTAGTCAAGTTTAACTGGAAAGCAGCATCTAAAATTTTAACCAATTTAAGAGTTTGGGGTATGATGCCAGGTATTTCAGCTACAAATGCAGAAAGCAAAAATGGTGATGAACTGTTAATTGAAATGTTAGTTGCTTCGTGCAAGACTCAAGCATTGAAAACTTGGACTTACGTTAATGCAGGTCTGATTAAAAATTATTCAGTGAGGAAATTAGCTTCAAGATTTGAAATCGATGAAGAAACAGTTATTAATACCATTGGTGGTTTGATTTACCGTGAAGAAGTCAGAGGTTACTTGAAATTTAATGATGATGGTAGTAAAACTGTTATCTTCGAACAAAAAGAAGATGGCATGGGTGATATTGTACGGGATTTAACTGAACGTGTTAATTCAATTTTAGAACGTAATGAAAAGTTAAGTTTGGGTGGTTATCAAATTATGATGAAAAAGAAATAAACAAATATTTCTTGATCCATTAATTTGCTATATATCTTATATTGTATTTAAGTTTTTCTTTCTTGTTTCTGATTTTGTTCTTGATTTATAGTACTATACAATACGCTACATCATATATATATATATCATATATTGTACGATAATATATAAATAAATAAATTTAAAAAAACTAAATTTTTGTATTATTATTCATTATATCTTCAAAGCACAAAAATTTAGTTTTTACGCTTCCAAATTTAAGGTGGCTGGGCAAATGACGTATATTGCAGCAGTCAGCCATCTGTTTTTCCTTCTCCGTTAAAATAAAATTGTTTTGTTAACTCGTGAACAGAAAGTGGGCCTGTTGTGTTGTGACGGCGTTTACTTAGTGCATAGTTCTTGAAATTAAAAGCAAAAACGGAAACGGATTTTGAAATAAGCAGTTTTATTCTGTTTCTACTTACACCCATTACTGAAAGTCTGACAGGAATCAGATAAATTAAATACAAATGTCAGGTTATATAGAAACAAAGCCATCCCTTGAAACTCAAAATAAAGACAATAATTTAATAAATCCATTAAATAAATCACCGACGAAACAAACATTTACTTCAATAAAAAAATTCTTAAAAAACAAAAGCTCATTTACAGATTTAAAAGTTTGGCAAGATTCCAAAAGAGATGATCATAAAGATGTGAAGAAATCAATTTTTTCATCCAATAAAGAAATTGAAGGTCTTTTTGATAACAAAAGGGATGAAAAGATAGTACATGAAAGTAAAAGTGCAACAAGGTTATCAGAATTTAATCTTAAAGGGCCTAAAAAGAAAAGATCTCTAGGTAGTTTAATTTCCCAACCACAACAAGATTCAAAAATGTCACCGTATGAAAATCAATATTATCCAGTTGAGTGTATAAGTGCTGCCAATAATAATACGCAATTTTTGGTACCAAATTCAACATCATCTTCTCCGCAGTTTAATATATTTAGAAACTCGTCTACCTCAGCTTCAGTCAAATCAAAGTCAAACTCAATTAAAACCAAATCACCAACAAAAGCACAATTTTCCTTAGATGTTAATGAACCTCTATCAACTCCGCAGTTATCTTTAACGAATACATCAGATTCAATATCAGGTTCAAAGGCATGGTATCCACCAACAACAATTCGAGGTACTTATTTGCATGACTGGTCGAATAATACAAGTCCGAGGTCCTTATCAGAAAGCTTAAAAGTCGGTAGAGTTGAAAATCATTCAGTCACCTTTGAATCACCAATGAGACTAGAATTGGTCAAACCAATGTTAAAAAAATTGGATTCTGGATCATTGTATGGCGTTTATTCGGATTTGCAATCACATAATGATGATGATATCCAAAAAACGCAACTTCATTGTAGGGATTTAGTTGAGCCAGCTACACCATTTCCATCCCCCTGCACAATCAAAAATAAGAATGATGCTTCTTATATTTCATCTCAAGATATTGAAAGTTCGTCTTCATTTTTACATCTTACAAGTACAAATTCTCAACTTGATTTAAAATTGCAACCCACACTTACAACTTTCCATGTAAATTCAAACATAAATTTAAGTTCAAATTCAAATTCAAATTTAAATTTAAGTTCAAGTTCTGCAGGTAATATAGAAGATGATGTAGATGATTCAAATAATTCGATTGTTTCACACAATTCTCAATTTTCATTTTTGAGAAACAGGACATCTTCAATAAAATATTATAAATCCAATGAACAGATGGAAAAAGAGATTGAAATTGATGAAGATCGTAAAGAAAGACAAAAAATAAAAGATTTTCTGGGGACGGCGGATGATGTGGAAAATGAACTTTTAGACAGATTATCATCAAATTCAAGTAAAATTGCTAATGCTTATGATGAAGATGTAAATTATAATAATTATGATGAAGAAGATGAAACTGATGAATTATTTAATAGAAATTTATTTGAACTAAATGAAGATAAAGACAAGTCAAAACCATCAAAGCTTAAGTTAGAAATGAATTGTAAATATGAAGATAGTGATGGTGAATATGGTTTTGAGACACTAACTGGATTAGGAATTGTGGGCGAAGATAGTCAATATAAGACCCCAAAGTGTTTAAAATTAACAGATTTTAGAGGCAATGATGAGGTCCAATTTCCTCTGCCAAAAGATCAGAAGTTCGATGATCATGAATGTAATTATAGACTTTCAAATTTTTCGGAACTAAGTGATAATAACTATGGTTACAAGCCTCCGAATGGATTGGAATTGAATGATGATGATGAGTATCATTATAGGCCTCCTAATAGTTTAGAACTGGATGATGATGATGAATATCATTATACACCTCCTAATGGTTTAGAGTTGGACGACAGTGAGTATGATTACAAGCCTCCTAATAGCTTAGAGTTGGATGACAATGAATATGATTACAAGCCTCCTAATAGTTTAGAATTGGATATTGATGAGTGGGATCATGAACACACAAATAATTTAAGCAACCTGGAACCGAAAGATGGAGATGAAGGAATCAATTTCAAACCATTAAGATTAGGGTTAGATATTACAAAGAGTGCCAGTATTTTGCAAAAACTACCAAATTTAGATCTTAAAAAAGTTGAGACAGTGAAAGATCAAACCTTTAATGAAAATAAAATTAATGAAAAAGGTGAGTCCTCATCAAATGCTCTATTAAAAATGCTCAATAATCCGGGATCATCATTCAAATCAAATTCCACAGAAGTTAATGTCAAACATATACCATCAGCAAAATTACATAGACATAGATCCATCAAATACCATCAACTATCTAGCGATATTGAAGAAAAAAATAATATTAGTGATAACAATACTGTAAATCGACATATGAATAAAGTTTGGGAAAGTCCAACTTTGTTAGATGAAGTTAATAGTGTCCCAGAAGATTTTGAATTTGAACACTATGATCAAGTCGGTTCCATTTTAATGAAAAATAAAAATGCTGGCAGATTGTCAACGATGTTTGTAGCAGCAAAATCTGACAATAATGATTGCTTAAAAATCGATAATGATAATAGTAGTGGTTTTGGTGATAGTAAACAACATTTATGGAAAAATCTCGTTAAAAATAATACTGAAAACTCAAGAATTGAAAAAATTAAACTAGATAATCGTACAATCACTCTGTATAAGCGTTCCAATGATGATGAAGTTGAATTTAATTCAGACGATTATGATAATAATGATGGAATTGGAAAGGGTGATTTATCTACAATCATGGAATAAACTTTCTGAAATTGTAAAACCTAATTGTAAGAAATTTTGTGTATTTTTTATGTAAAATTAAACAACTAATATAAAGAAAATATAAACATCCAAGTGGACTAATAAAATAGAATAAAATCAAATAGGAAACAGACTAAAGGAAACTTAAAAATTAAAAAACTAAAGTGAATATTGATAATATTTTGGAAATCAGAAAAGGACCAAACTGAAGAAAGTAACCAATCAAATTGGATATAGATGAAAACTTCGTCTCCGATATTTGAAGAAAAAATAGATATTTACTCCGCATACGAATCAATCACCTCTAGTAACAAATCGTATGATTCACTTCTGTTTAAGCATATAGTTGAAGAACCACTATCAGATTGTGGACACAAATACTGATTATTTTGTATATGCCTTAAATCTGGAAGAGAAGTGATATTTCTCGATCTATGTTGATAATATTCTAAATTTTGGATTTGAAAGGAGTTTTGCTCCAGATTAGTTAAATCATTTTTTAAACTTTTCCTGTTTGAAATTTTTTTAGGAAACTGTAATTGAGTTGGGTATGGAATATTGTCAATTAATATTATGTTACTCTTTCTTACATTCTTAACTGATGTTTTTTTGGCTGTGTGGATTGAGTATTTCAAACTAGGATTGTTGTCAGGATGATTACTATGTCTTACTGGAGAAGTTATTAAACTGGCTTTGTTATCTGGGGCGTTAATTGAAGGGCTATAAGCGTTTTGAAAAGAACTATCAAAACTTAATTCTAACTGTTTAAAAGTGCTATTATTATCAATAAAACTATTCGAATTGTTCGAGAAATTCGAATACAGTGAAGTTGGTGTGCTTGAATTAGTGGAATATGTATTATGTGATATTAAAGTGTCCTGTGTTGAAACATTTGAAGCAGTTAATTGCGTGGTAAAGTTTTGGCAAATGTTCGACTTAGATCTTACTTGGATATCATCTGAGGATTTTCTTCCGCAATATAACATAATTTGTTTTTGAAAACCAGTTGTATCGTAAATCTAAATTTAAATCACTTTATTAGCTATACTATGTAATAATAATACGAATGGTGTAAATATACGTAATATTATTGACTATGTTGGGCTAACGTAATTTTGATTAAATAATTACCAAGATCAAAATATTACTGAATAACAAACAAAAAAAGAGAAGTTATATTAAAATCAAGAAAACAACAGAAACAGGCAAAGAACATAATAACAATGCATTGTATTTTGAACTTGACAGGAAAAACAGATAATATTATTATCTTTGTCACAAGAAACCTCAATAAGTTTACCCTATTAGGCAATAGATAAACATGTGTCCAGATCCAAAAACTAGCACTGTTGCGTCGATCGGCCTGAAAAGAAAAACTCTAAAAAAAGAAAACCTTTATGTTTCGTTTAAATGTGTTTCTGTTTTTTTGTTTTGATTGTTTCGTTTTTTTATTTCCGTTCTACCCATTTTATTTTTGTTTCCTAAACTGCTCAGCGTGTCATCATGGGATTATTTAGTAAGAAAGAAAAGGATGAATCTAAGCATAAGAGATCCAACTCTAAAAATTATGAACCAACATTAACTGCAGAAGATGAAAAACGTATGAAAACACGTTCACAAAATCTTCATGATCCAATTCTTGATGCTGTTAACGAGGCTCAACCTTTTGAGGAAATGAATAATCATAATAGAAACTCTTCTATAGGTAATGGAATTTTGAGTGATATTTTCGGTAATCAAATTGTGAATCCAGATGTTTCAAATCCAAGTAGATCAAGAGATGAAAGACCTTTAGATACAATCCGTGGTTTTGAATATTCCATCACTGGTGATCCAATTTATCATGAACAGCTGGAGTCTCATATTATTGGTTGGAGAGTCAGAGATGATTTCCCATTATCAAATGGTGCTTATTCTGGAAACAATCAAATGCAATATGATGAATATGGTCAACCGATCTATACCAACAACAATAGACCAAATCCTGTTGTTGAACAAGGTGTCTATGTTGCTTCAGCTGCTAAGGCTGACGTTCAAAAGAAGAAAAGCTTCTTTTCTTTCGGTAAGAAGAAATCTTCTGCAGCTGAATAAATTACTTGAGCAATAAATAAATTGCAGTCGTTTATGGTGATATTTTTCTATCCTTTTTAAAATATTTTTACGATAGACAAGATAATGGATCTTATTTATCGTTCTGGTTTTATATTATTTCTTTAAATTACCAATATTATTGTCTTTTTTTTCCCTTTTTCTCTATATGTATCTATCAATCATTTTCTGTGTCATTTTTTTTATTGGTAAAAATCTCGCCTAGCGAAAAACGTGAAAGGCCGACGTTAATTTTGTCCAAAAGCAGATCTAGAACACCACATCTTTATATAAATCTTATATTAGCTTCTATTAAACGCCAAAGTTGTTTAGAACCGGCTAATGTCCTCTCATAAAGAATATATCAATGAATTTGTTGCGTCAACAGATTTTGTTGCACAACAAAATTCTGTTGACAAATTGGCTGATTTATTGCAAAATAATGAATTAACCTTGCTAAATTTTATTCAGTCATTACAAATGTACATTACTTCAACAAATGATGATATTAGACTTACAACCTTCAACTTATTATCTCAAATTTTGAACAAGGTCTCGTCAAGTAAACTATTTCCAAAGGATATTGAAGTTTTAATGGCATTTTTGTATTCAAAACTGTTAGATAAACCTGTTATTAAATACGTTTTGTCATCAATTTATTCATTAATCACCATGAAATATTTTGATAATCAAAAAACAAATGATTTACTTACTAACTTGACTGACAGTTATAATCCAAAGGAACATCCACAATCAATTCGTTTACTGTCCTTGAGAATCATCAATTATCTATTAACAACATTCCCATTAGATACTTATTCAAATGATAAACTGATTAAATGTTTTTTACATATTTCACAAAATGAAAAGGATCCAAATAATTTGTTGTTAATTTTTCAAATATTACAAACAATTTCTAAAAATTTGAGTATTGAGAACTACCTTCAACCATTATTTGATACAATGTTTAGATATTATCCAATCTCTTTTAAATCGTCAAATGAAGCTCAAGAAAATCAAATAAATTCATTAAAAACTTCGTTAAATCATTCATTAGCTTCAAATAATTTATATGCTGAAGAATTATTCCCAAATTTAATTGAAAAATTTAATGTTGCAACTTTAGGACAAGTCAAACTGGATATTCTAACAACAATTGCAACAGTTTCCAATATTTATCCAAAAACTGTTATTCGAGACAATTTTTTGTCTTTATGGAATACATTGAAATATACAATCATTAATCAAGAATTAGCACAACTAGTTTCCATTTCTTCAACTTTATCATACTATGAAAATTCATCAAATGAATCAGATCAAACATTTCATTCCGCTTTAATTGCAATTAAAAGTTTATCGGTGAATCTAGATTATGAATCGAAATTATTAGTTTTTGATGATTTATCCAAAAATCTACTAATTTCTGAAAGAAATCGTCGCTTTTTACAATCTTATTTAACATTGGCAATTATTTCATTACCAATTAATAGCAATGAAGATGATACTGAAGATGATGAAATTTTAATCAAAGTGTTAAAATCATTATTCTCACCTGATCAACCATCAGATCAAATTAGGAACAAAAGATTATTGTTAGTTGCATTATCATATTTTACCTCAAACTCAAAGTTCATCTCACACTTGGTTCCATTTAGGGATGAAATTATAACATTACTTCAAACATCATTATCATCATCTGAATTAGAAACAACGTTACGTGCATTAGCTATTCAATTAACTGTTATTTTGATTTTATCGCCAACAGTAGTTGATAAGGCTACAGGCATTGAATTTGGATTGTTTGATGAAGAAAGTTCAATTTTAATTGGTAAATTATCAGATTTGTTGATTGAGAATGGCCTGAAGGATTCAATGGATTTAAATTTAGTTATTGAAAAGGAATTATTAATGTCATTGGCAAAGCTTTCTAAAAATGCTAAATGTGAAAACAATATTGTTCATCAAGTCATTAATAACATTTTAATTAAGTTAAATGAAGATGAACTAACATTATCACAAAAATGCAAGTTATTAAATTACTTAATAAAAATTTCACAAACTCAGTCGTTAGTGCAAATTGCATCAATTAGATTAATTAACTTATTACCAAGCAGTAGTAATACACAATCTAATTTACCAACTGAGTTAATTCTACAGTCATTAACATCATTATTTCTTTCCTTACCATTATCATATAATACCCAAACAATTTCTAAAAAGTTTATTCCAATTTTAATTGAATTTATTTTTAACCAAGAAATTATTAATGAGCATCAAGTTATTTATGTTTCAGAAATAACTCGTAGATTAGTCGTTGGATTAAAGAATGAAAATTCAAACGTTTTATTATTAGAATTCTTGGACTTTTTCAAATCCATCTTGAATGTGGGTACAAAAATTGAAGTTATTGAAGAAAACAAACATTTAATGTTACTAAGTAATATAAAAATTAATGAAAATTGCATCAAGGTTTCACATTTACCAATTTTATTATACTTGATTCAAGGTTTAGATAATGATGTTAATATAAAGTCAAGTATTAATCTAGTTTTACTGTTAAAAGGATTGACAAAATTAATTCATGAGACATCAGAATTAACCAAATTACAAATATTAGTTGGATTTGCCGTTATATTTAATAAATATCTGAGTTGGAATGATTATTTAATCTTATTTTCTGACAACAAAAGCAAATTTGACATTGAGTTAAAAGTTTGGTCGTTATATGGGCTAATCATGAAATGTGATTCCAATGCAGCTGAATCTTTTGTTGAACTACTTAATAATTTAGAATTTAAAAAAGCAGCCAAAGCAATTAGTATTATTTTCACACCAATTGATGAAATTTCAGATTCGATATTAGAGAATCAAGATTCTATTGATCAAATTAACCTTAATAATGATTTGAATCTTGACATCAAGTTAATATCTGCATATAAAAAGGAAAGGAGTAATTTATTAATGGTTAGAACTAAAAATAAATTGGCTATTTCAAACTTAATTTTGAGAAATATGTGGAAACAAAGAATCTTAGAAATTTTATTGAATAAGAGTGAAGAAAATGGAATTAATATGGATTATATTTTACCTTTAATTTTAACCTATTTACCAGAAGAGTTATATGCATCTCATTTACCTAATTTATTACCAAACTTGATTAAAACTGTTAAATCATGCAATGATAATAAGATCATTATTTCAGTTTTAAAAATTGTTTGTAATGTTGTTATTCAAGATGCCGGTAGAGATATAGTTAAACCATATGTTGATACGATTATGGAATTATGTTTAAAGTATGCGAGACAAGATGATAACAAGATTAAGCAATCCAAAGAATTGAAAAGGCAATCGTTGAAATGTTTACTTGGATTGTCTTTATTCAATCTACCACTAGTCGTACCATTCAAGAAACAAGTTATTAAAGTTGCAGAAAATGCGCTTGATGATAAAAATCGTGGTGTTCGTATGCTTGGTGTTACTGTGAGACAATCATGGGAAAACCTTGGAGTTGATCTTTCTTTATAAATTATTATTTAAGTAAGTATTTAGTTGATAATTATTAAACTTCACTAAAAGAAGGAATTTGTGCATACCGAGAGAGAAAAATTAATTAAAATTAAAAAAATAAAAAATATAATTCATGAAATCACGTGCACGTTCTGCCATTTTTATAAACGTGCATCGAAATTTCCCCTCACGCTCGAAAAACAATTTCTTAACCACTCATTGAGAAGCAATTGGTAAAGATTGATTATCAAATAAACTAAACAGGTAAATAGGTTTGTTTGAAAAAAAACACAATACAATAGATCAATTAACAAAATGTTTGCTAAAAGATTTATCAATATTGCATCCAAAGATGTTAGATTTCTATCAACAAATGTTGCACGTTTAGCACCAGCAAGTGCAAAATCTGCTGAATCAACAGTTCATGATTTGCCAAATCCAAGAGATTTACCAAGACCTGATTTTAAAGAATTAAATGTTCCACTATATAACCCAAAGGAAAAATATAAGGAACAAGTTGAAGAATTACACAAATATGGTACTTATATTATGGGTTGTATGCCAAGATTTGTTCAACAATTCAGTGTTTGGAAAGATGAACTTATATTGTATACATCACCATCAGGATTAATTCCGTTAACAACATTTTTAAGAGATCATACATCATCACAATTTAAAGCATGTATGGATGTTACAGCAGCAGATTATCCAAGTAGAACAAATAGATTTGATGTCGTATATGACTTTTTATCAGTTAGATTTAATTCAAGAATTAGAATTAAGACCTATACATCAGAAGTTAGACCAGTTCCATCATTAGTTGATTTACATCCAGGTGTCAATTGGTTTGAAAGAGAAACTTACGATATGTTTGGTATTTTCTTTGAAGGTCATCCAGATTTGAGAAGAATTATGACAGATTATGGATTTGAAGGTCATCCATTAAGAAAAGATTTCCCAACAACCGGTTATACTGAAGTCAGATACGATGCAGAAAAGAGAAGAATTGTGTATGAACCATTAGAATTAACTCAAGCATGGAGAAATTTTACTGTTGGTTCCTCCGTTTATGATCAAACAGGTCCGGGTATTGATGAAACACCAGCAGACTTTAAATTGCCAGAACCAGAACTAGAAGAAGAGGCAAAGGATCAAAAGAAATAAACAAAGAAATTATAAACAAATCAAAAATATATTGTAAATATTTATATATTATCGCATTCTAAAAAACAACAACTATCTTGTCTCTTTGTTTTCTTTTTGTTTCTTTTTCTTTATCGTATACTATATTATTAAATTATTAAATTATTTATTCTTATCAAATTTTAAAACAAAGTTGTGTTCGTATTGTATTAATCCTGGGTTTTACCCAATATGGAAAGTAAATTATGGGACGCATCTTCATGTCGACCACGTTTCCGCTCCTTTCTTCTTATAAATTTCGAGGAAAATCGAATTTGCGACATAATTCCATGCGGTATGGATTGCTGCATGAATAGAACATCTACGTTGATAATTACACTAAAAAACCCCTTCGTATTTTTGATGCATTGAATTTAAGACGATTATATTAAATCATAGCTGATTATAAAATTGTCAAAGCGAATTTAATTCAGCAATTAAAAAATGTGCTAGATAAGTTGTTGATAAAGGTTTTTAATCATTTACATGTTATAAGTTATACATACGTGTAGAAGGGGGCGCATCAAGCAAGGCTTCAAATAGTTAGTGAATAATCATGATGCAATTCTCGGCAAACATCAACGGTACTTTTTTACTTCTTCTTTCCTCACTGTTAAAATGTTAGAAGCAATTGTAGCAATGCAGAAACATTGCCCAATAGAAACTTTATGGTTTGCCAATTAGCAAAAGTTAAGCACACAACATCAGTACTAAGGAGATTGCGTTTGCTGCATCATGGAGTCCAGATTAAGGCGGTAGTACAAATAAGACCTCAGGGGCTCGTATATCTGCACTCCTTAGAAAATTGAAAACTCACTTTTTCTCATGCATCATGCACTGCAGATTGCATTGCGGCCTGCAGTGCAACCTGCATGATTGGCTATTGTATTAAATTGAAAACAAGCCTCAAACCGTAAATTATTAAGGTAGTTAACGTGGAATCCGGTTTTTTTTATTGTTTTGGCCGTAACGTAAACAAGCCATATTCAAATGCATGTATGTAGCTCAACAACTGCATGGAAAAGGATATCAAAAGCTGATGTAGTGCGTATCTTTAGAAAATTAGTGATTTGTAACGGATCAAAGTTCTAATAAAAATAGCCGAGTTTCAAAGGGTTGAATAATTGAGCGAAATAGCGGGTTATTTTATTTATATTCAACCAACCCGTTATTTTCTTCATATAGAAAATTCGCCTCTTATGCTAATTACTTTGATGACAGAACAATCCATCACTCTAATGGATGGCTGCTCGTGATGAAGTGCTCACAAATGAAGTTGCCGGTTTGCATTAATTTTGAAGTTTTCCACAAGATTTTCTAGTTCTCATTTCGGTTTGAGGTTTGTAGTTTACGATTGCAATATATGTATGTACACAGGTAGGTACTCTGAAAAGTTTCAGCATCGAACCAGGGATGCGTCACACTAAAATTATTCGTGCGGTATTTTTATTTTTTAGAGTCTAGAAGTTTCGCTTGTGCATACCAAATGGAAATCAAATATCGGTGCTTCATCGGGGTTCCGTTATGACCTGGTGATGTGCAGGGATTCGAGGTGAACAAGATTGGAAAGAAGAACAGAAACAACCTTCTGAAATCTAAAGGAAAATATCTATACGTGCTGATCTGTCTATTTTATATACTGTACAAACGTCTTGTATATGATACCTTGTATTATATAAGTCAATTCTATGATGCAAAACAGGCATCTGATTTGATAACCGCTATCAAATCAATTTAAAATTTGAGTAATTTTGATCCTTGTTCTGTCACTATCAAAACTATTATCAGTAGTAGTGGTAGTGGTAGTATAGTTACTAACATTGGTATCCTTGTTAGTATTTTCATTGGTGTTAGTATTGTTGTTGTCCTTGATATTGCTACTGCTGTATTGATGTTGGATGACTGAATCGTCACCATCACTTTCTTCATCTTCAGTAATTAAACCGTTATTTATCTCAATTAAATCATTTTGCGTTATATAAGGACTTATTTTCCTCCATCTGAATTGACAAGCATGCAAAGTTCGATCAGAAAATTTTAATGCAATATCTTTCCAACTTAATAGTTTATTACGTTTCAAATCAAGTAATAACCTATCTTCTTCATCTGACCATAATTTGTATTTTCTTTTGTATTGTTGTGGTTGTGGTTGTTGTTGTTGTTGCTGTATTTGTAGTTGTTGTAATGGTGGTGGTAATACAAATTGTTGTTGTTGATGTTGCTGGTAATACTGCAGTTGGGCTTGATGATATTGCTGTTGTTGTAGTTGCTCTTGTTGCTTTAAATAGTCTGAATAGTGTGAATCATTACTGTTTGTAATATAATATACTGGAGGATATTGTGGTTGTTGTAAAAATATTGGTGAATTTTCATTACTACTAGGTACATCAAAATTATTTGTATTTATTGGGGGCAGGGTAATTGGCAATTGAGAATTACTCATATAATTCTGCTGCTGTAGTTGCATTTGATGGTGTAATTGCTGCTGTTGTAGCTGCATCCGTTGTTGGGTATGGTACAGTTGGTGCTGATACAGTTGCTGCTGATGCTGCTGCTGCTGCTGCTGCTGCTGGTGCTGCTGCTGGTGGTACAGTTGCTGCTGTTGTTGTTGAGGATATAAAAAAGGTGGATTGTCAAGATGTGGTAGTTGAGTAGTTGCTAACATGTCGACTGGTTTCAGATTAACAGAAGGGTATATGTCTTTTATCATTAGAGAACTACACAAAAAAAAAGAAATCTCCTGAGAAGATGCCACGAGCTGGGGAGTCAAAGGTATTTAAAGCCCCGACAAAGACAAGTTTAGAGAGGCCAGTTGTGGATACGGTGAAGTAACCCTAAACGCACAGCAACAGAGAACAAGGTAGGTATGCAGATAGGGTCTTGGTATTAGCACTTTGTGGTACTTTGTTCCATCATGGTCTGTGCGCCGATGTTGATCTGGCCACCGTATCACAGAAATGGAAGCCGCCGTGCATGATGCATGTGCAGCACCAGCACCGTTGCTGTTTGTTTCTTTTTTGTGACTGCTGCGGGCAGTGGATTAAGTTGCTGTTCGGTTTCCATATTTAGTACAACATGCATTTCTAAAATTTTTGGTCTTAGTCTTTTTCATCTCGTATTATTTTGGTAAGGAGCAGCCCTCTGAGACATTGTGCATAAAAGAACAGCCACAATGCATTTGTTTAAAACTCAAACATAATATATAGTGACAATTATTGAACCTAATGGTACTAATAATATCGTCTAAAAAGAGAGTTGAGAAAAAAAAGAAGGTTCAATTTTGGGTTTGTTTTTATTATTATTTTTTCTTTTTTTTTTTTTTTGGTTGAAAAAGTTAAACTGTAAAAACTCTTCGGGCAGCAATGCATCATTAGGTTGAAAAAAATGTCAATAGTAGTAATACTAGGATTCATAGTGTTATTTTTCAAAATATCTATATTATGGCAGTCACTTTGCATCTTTCATTTACCCATAGCTTAGGTTACATAATAGCTTGAAATATAACAGCAATCGATGAAGGTTTGTTAAAGAACTTTGGCAAGTTTTGTAATTAATTATAAAAAGACAATTGGGTTTAAAAGGTTGAAAAGAGACAGAAATCACAATAAGTAACATGTCTTCTAATTCTTTGTGGTGAAGAATTTCAGTAACTCTAAAATGATTGGGCATGATTACATAGAAAGTATCGAGTCCAACGGACTAACAAATTGATGATTTAGTATCTTTAACATACTTAGCACACCAAAAACCAAACTTATACGTAGCCAAATATTATAAAATAGCTAGATACTTAAACCTTTGCTCCACCTCTTTGTATTTACATTGATAGTTGTTTAGATGGGAATCTTGTTTTAAAAAAAAGTTTAAAAGCCCTTAAACATTGGTGGTGGTTAAAGAAAGAGAAAAATGGTGATATCCAGGGCTAATGAAATTAGAAATAATAAATGATAAAACAAGTTAAGTAAATGGATATAAGTATTTAGACTTGTTGAAAACGTAATGTGAATATTCTACTAAATTTGGATTTCACACGTTCAATTTCACTTTGTTTATCCGTGTAATAAAAGAACCATTGCTTTGTCGTCTTACATATACTACAAATCAGAAGCGTAGCATAAATTTTTGAATTACTAATATCATAAAATTTATAAAGTGTT
The DNA here is from genome assembly GCA_030560845.1 of Pichia scutulata. Lineage (NCBI taxonomy): Eukaryota > Fungi > Ascomycota > Pichiomycetes > Pichiales > Pichiaceae > Pichia > Pichia scutulata. The sequence goes on from JAKTWB010000120.1 coordinate 26,298, forward strand.
GCATGCGGAATTAACTTTCTTTTGTTTACTTTCGTGCATGATTCTTATGCATTTAAACTGTATTGCAGTAATATTTATTGAAGTTCACCCCTGAAAATTATGACATAATTAAATGACATCTAAATTTTATTGACTATCGACATGAAAATGTTTTTGGCACTTCAGTTGATACTGCTTTTTTCCATTTTGTCGTTTAGCAATTTGAGATACTTTCCTTCATTGTGAGCAGTATTCCAGATAACTATTTCCATAGCATGAACTAATTAATTTTAAGAATCATTATAAAACTATCTATTCAAGTGCTAATTCTGTCTGAAATTTTTGAAAAAACATTTATGGCTGGTGATTTTTCAGCATTTGTTTTGATTGTTAATTTTGCTAGGTTGCAAAAAGAAGTAAAGAATTAAAGAAAGAAAGTTTCATAGATTTAAATAAGATTTCATATGACAATTGCCAAATTGCACAAAGTTTAATTCACATTTCTGAAGCACTTTCATACTTGCAAACAATTACAATATGTCTATCAAATTATTAATAAAATTTTTGTTAGTATTTCTTCCTTATTCTAAATTTAGCTCTAAAAATGCATGGACATCTCAAGTATAAACTTTTTTTTCTTGGGAATGCAGTAAATTTTTGAAGAGCTGACACTGGCGTTGATGTGAGCCATGAGAGTCGATAGATATTAGTTTGTATTGTTTGTTTATAAATATCGACACCACTATTACTTCTAGCCTGTCATTATGCAAGATTCACGATTTTATACAGTGACGTGTTGTCTATAAGATTTATAGCCAAGAATACAACAACAAGAATTAACTTCATGATTGAAAATAGTGGGAAAATACGCAATGTTAGTTAGAAATGCAGATCTGCATGAATTCGAAGTTATTAAAAGTGTTGGAGGCTTTTTCATTGAAATTTAGGTTACATTTCAAAAATATGATAAAGCAGTTGAAGCAATTAAAGCAGGCGGTGATATTATTACATTGGATAGTTTCAAAAATCTATAATTACAACATATTGCTAGCTTTAAAGATGAATCTATGTTAAAGATAAATAGTTCAAATGTATTTATATGTAAAGACATTAATATTTATTCAACAAGTAGTACACATAAAATTACATCCATAATTTAATCTATGTTCAAGTTTAATAAAGAATAGAATATTATTGTAATTGTTTTATATATAGAATAAGTCAAACTTTACTATCATTGCATTGCAGTTTCAGCTTTTGTGTTTTTGCTATTGATAATATATTTTAATAATTGTTTAAGTTTATAATTTTATCCTTCAATTTGTTATAATAAAACACAAGCTTTGATGTACTTCTCAAATTACAAAATTTGTTGTTGAATTATGATAACGTCATTATTGGATATACAAACACAGCAAAGTATAGCTGTACGCTATAAATTACTCACTTTCACTATCATTCCACCTGCAACACTTGAACATAGCATATATACACCCACCTGAATAGTTTGAATAATGCATGTTAAACTTATAGATGGTATTTCTAGAGGACTGCGAAATGAGATAATAAAAAAACGTTTTGAATGAACAGTCGAATTACTGTATTAGATCCCTTTCGTTCTACTTTTTTCAATAATATGGAAGTAAAACTTAAGGATCGTTGTGTTTTTGTACTGCGTTAGTATGGGTCAATTGTTTCAATTGTTCCTGAATTAATTTTAAAATTTTTATTGAAATTACTAATCTTAAAAACTTCAATTCTTGAAAGAAAAACAAACATATCATTGATGTTAAGACTTAAAAAGTTTATTATTAAATTTACTATATATCTAAATTTGTACTTAAATGTTTGGTTTTTTGTTTCCTTGTTACTAAATTATAAATACCAATATTATTCTTACTCTCCGGCTTGTGATTGTATGCAAGTGTTGTAGAGCATTGACTCTCGAATAGGTTCAATGATATTCAGATAAATTGGTAGTTGAATAATTTATAAAATAAACTAGATAAAGTAAATGAACAAGAGAACTATGTCCCCTTATATAAGATAAAATTGAGTGTAATAAATATAATACAATAAATAAGAGATAAGAGACAAGAGATACGTTGTGAGATTGAATATCTGGATGGAATCAGTGTTTGACACTGACTGATGTTACTAGTGAGAGTTTCCAATAGCGCTACAAATATTCTAGAAGTTTCTAATTATCTATATCCTTATATATAATTTTTTATAACTTTAAGATAAAGCGTACTGACCTGCTGGTAATGTTTTTAGATATCAATTAATCTGTTTATTGATTTTGTACTGGCATTTGATTAACATGAATACAACACATACAACAAAGTAAGAAAAATGCCTCCTTAGCTTAGTGGTAGAGCGTTGCACTTGTAATGCAGAGGTCGCTAGTTCAATTCTGGCAGGTGGCATTTATTTTTGTTTGAGTATTTTTTTGTTTAAATCTGAAGTTATTATTTTTTTTAAATGAATTTGAAGTTTTCGTGTATTTCTTTATTATTTTTTCCTTATATTTTGAATAATATTTGAAAACAATACCAATTGCAATCAATCCTTTAATTTAACTTTTCGATGATTTCAGATAAGGTTTATTTTTACTATTTTTTAATTCATACACCAATTACAATTTTAGTTGATTCAACATTTGCAATACCATACAAATATCAATTTAAAATTCAACAAGATATCAACAAATTTCATGTTTCTACAAATAAAGATTTTTTAGGCATAAATTCTCCATTGTGGATCAAAATATTTGTTTATTGGGAGTTAGTTTTCCAATTACCACTTTTCATATATGCTAGTTACAATTATTTAAAAAATAGTAGAAATGGATATTCAATTAGTTTATATCCATATTTTTTAATATATGGATTTAACGCTGGATTTACAACTTTGATTTGTCTATGTTATATCTTATTAGATGGTGATCAACATGGTTTAACGTTAAGTGAATGGTTAAATTTAATAGCTTTATATACGCCAACTATGGTATTACCATTTTATATGATGTACGATTTTTGGATTAGAATTAATAATCAATTAACCAACAAAGATAAGAAAATTTTATAGTTATATATACTTATGTAATTTAAGAATATTTAGCAAATAATTCGTCAACAAAAGCAATATATTTTTGTTCAGCTTCTTCTTGTGATAAGCCCTTTAATTTATCCCAAGATTCCCACTTATATTTACCCTTAAAATCAAAAACACCTGGTTTAGTGGTGGTATTATCACCAACGGTTGCTTGTTTGTATAAACCGTATAATTCAAGAAGTTCATCATCGGATGGTTTTGTTGGAAGGTTAGAAACTGCTTCTGCCTATCAGATAAAAAAAATGTTGGGGGCGTCGCCTCGGGAAGTGCAATTGTTAGTATCAATTGAACATTAGGAAATCAAATTGTTGAATAGTTCCATACCTTTTGTGTGAATAATTCAGAGACCATTTTAATTTAACTAATTGTTTGGTTAAATAAAACAAAATATACAAATATCAAATAGAAAGAAACACAGATGGCCGAAACATCTTCTTATATAAATGTTGACACTTTTTTTAATATGCCGAGTTTAAAAAAGGGAAAACACCGCGCCACACGCATTACGCGGAGCAGCAGAAAATTGAGAGTTCTGTTTGTGGCGCGTATGTTTGATTTAAGATCAACATGAATTTTTCAGTTTAATAAACACGAGGGTGGTTAAGAGTTTAAAGACATTTCATTTTCTTTTTGTTTCTTTAATTGATAAGTAAAATGGTAGGATTTTCGAAAAGAACCATACTTTTGACAATTGGAGTTATATTCCATTTGATTTATTTATGGTCAATTTTTGATATTTATTTTGTTTCACCATTAGTTCATGGTATGAAACAACATAAATCAACAAATGAAGCACCTGCAAAGAGATTGTTTTTGATTGTTGGAGATGGACAGCGTGCTGATAAAACACTTGGTAAAATTCATCATCCAAGAACAGGAGAAATTGAGTATTTAGCTCCTTATTTAAGATCAATTATTTTAAATAATGGTACTTATGGATTATCACATACAAGAATGCCAACCGAATCACGTCCAGGACATGTTGCCATGATTGCTGGATTTTACGAAGATGTTAGTGCAGTTACTAAAGGATGGAAGGAGAATCCAGTTGATTTTGATTCTGTATTCAATCAATCAACGCATACGTATTCATTTGGATCACCAGATATTTTACCAATGTTTGAACAAGGTGCAAGTAGGGGTAAAGTTGATACTTGGATGTATGGACATGAATTTGAAGATTTTACAAGTAGTAGTATTGAATTAGATAAGTATGTTTTCAACCATGTTTATCAATTATTTGAAAATTCAACAGTTGATTCAAAATTAGACTATGAAATTAGACAAGATGGTAATATTTTCTTTTTACATTTATTAGGTACTGATACATCAGGTCATAGTTACAGACCATATTCTACAGAATATTATGATAATATTCAATATACGGATTATGAAATTTCGAAATTAGTTGGGAAAGTTAATGAATTTTTCAAAGATGAAGAAACAGCATTTATTTTCACTGCTGATCATGGTATGAGTGATTTTGGATCACATGGAGACGGACATCCAAATAATACAAGAACCCCACTAATTTGTTGGGGTAAAGGATGTAATAAGCCAGTTTATATTGATGAAGGAGAAAATGAATATTTGTTAGATACCTTTGAAAATCAAGATATGCAAAATTGGAATTTGAGTAACATAAAAAGACATGATGTTAAACAAGCGGATATTGCACCATTGATGAGTTATTTGGTTGGTATTAACTATGCAATGAATAGTGTTGGGGAATTACCATTAGAATTCATTGATGATTTAGAAATCAACAAAATTAAAGGATTGTATTATAATTCATTAAGTTTGTTGGAACAATACAATGTCAAATTAGAGGAAGTTAAAAACAATCAATTTTTCCAATTTAAAGAGTTTGAAAAATTTGAAATTAAGTCCATTGATGAATATAAGAATGAAATTGTTGAGCTTATTAAATTAGTGGAGATTGATTCAGAATTAGAAACTGAAGCAATTAAATTAATCAGAGAATTTAATTTAAACATTATTCAAGGTTTGGACTATTTACAAAAATATAATTGGTTAATGATCCGTACCATTGTTACATTTGGATTTATTGGATGGATTGTTTATTCATTTATAAACTTCTTACAAATGTTTATCATTCCAAACAAGACATTAAGAAGGCCAAGTAATTTAATTGTATTGAAACTATTATCACTTTTAATTGGAGGTTCGATTTCGTATATTTTATATTATGAAAAATTAGGATTTGATTATCAAGTTTATCTTATATTCCCCGTTTATTTTTGGTATGAAATTTTGAAGAACAAAACAGATTTAATTAATGGATTCAATATATTTTTTGATAAAATTTCAAATGGTTTAAGAATTTTGATATTCATTAGTATAGTTATATTTTTTGAATCAATTGCAATTGGATTTGAAGATCGTAAAGTATTCAGTATAATTTACATCATATTGGCAATCATCTATCCGATTATATTATTCAAGGGTGAATTAGTAAAGAACAAGAACAAGTTGTTCATTTCTATTGCATGGTTTATTACATCCATATTATTATCATTATTCCCAATTCAAAACCCAGTTAAAATTGAATCACTTAATTCGATAATAATTTCCGGATTATTGATTTTAATCATAGGTATAGTTGGATATTCATTTTTACAGGGATTAATGGATGCCCAAACACGAAGGATAATAATTTTGCAACTTTTATTGATTTTGATTTCTATTTATTCAACTACCAAAGCAATCATATCATTAACTAATCGTCATGGATTACCCATAGATGCACAAATCATAGGATGGAGTGTGTTAGTGATTTCGATTTTTGGACCAACGATATTACATTCGATGAATCCCAATAAAAATTATAAGATTAGATTTTTGATTGTTTATTTAACGTTTGCACCAACGTTTATAATTTTGACGATTTCATTCGAAAGTTATTTCTACATTTTGTTTTCAATCTTGTTATTCTTATGGATAGAAATTGAATCAATGAGTGAAAACAAAAGCAATAAAAATTTAACGTTGTTGAGGATTTCAATCATTGGATTTTTCAATTTACAAATCTCATTCTTTGGCACAGGAAACATATCCTCGATTTCGACCTTTTCGTTGGATTCAGTGTATAGATTACTACCTATATTCGATCCATTCCCAATGGGAGCATTGTTAATGATCAAGATTATAATCCCATATATTTTATTAAGTTCATGTTTAGGATTGATTAATTTGAAATTAAAATTTGAGAAGTTTTCAATCACGAGTTTGTTAATTTCCTTGTGTGATTTACTATCGCTTTGGTTTTTCTATATGGTTAAAACGGAAGGCTCGTGGTTAGATATTGGAGTTAGTATAAGTAATTACTGTTTGGCTATCTTTGGTGCTTTGTTTATAGGTATAGTTGAAGTTGGCAGTATGTTGATCCTTAGTGGGGTTGAGATTGAAGAAGAGAGGGAGAAAATAGAGTAGATTAGATTATTTATTTATTTATTTATTTGTTTATTTATTTATTTATACATAGGTTTTAGACCACAAATCAATTTCATCATCAGTAAACACCCAATCTTTTAAGCTGCCACCCTTTTGGATCCAGTTATTTAAAGATTGTAACGCCAACTTTTCAATTTTATCTAAATCCAAGAAATTGAAGTCTCCTAAACCACCAACGAATTGATTATGATTGTCTTTATGGACATTATCCTTAGCGAGATTATATTCATCGTTTGTTAATTTTAACCAAATAGAGGAACAAGAACCTACAGAATTTTCGATTTCTCTATGATTTGAAGGACATCTACATCGACAACCTGAAGCACCCATCACGTTTTGATCATCATTTATAGGTTTATCATAATCAGCGTAATAGATTTCATCTTGTGGTAAAACCTGATGTTTAAATAAAGGACCCGATTGATAAGGTAATTGCAGATCGGAAGGGGCATTGAAGGGACAATGACCCAAAGTGGAATGTTTATAACCGATATCTCTAAAATAATGAATTTGATCAAGATCTAAAAACATTCCTGCAGCCAATGAGTGAATTGGGGCATCCCCCCAACGTTCAGTGAAGAAACCATTTGAATTTTCCAAAAATTCATAGTAAGATTTGTATTCTGGAGATGTGAAGAATTTATTTGAAGCAATTTCGAAATTTGACCAAAAATGACAAAGATTGTAGTTTTCATTGTTATATTTTTCCGGGGTTAATTTATTGATGGGACGTTTAGAATTTTTGATGATGATATCCAAATTTGATTTATTTAGAGAATTGACGGATTTTGATTTTGCATATGATAAGACGGTAACTGATTTTAATTTTGACCAAAAATCATTTAAGTTTAAAACATCGGAATATAAATCTTCATTCAAACCATTGAAAAATCTGAAATTATTTGAGAAAAACTTCCAAGTATTGGGTAATTTGATTTTATTTTCGATGATGAATTGTTTGGTGTATTTGAATAGATTTGGAACGGTATCAATCAATTCTTTGATGGCGATTGTATAACCATACAATTTACCGGACTTTTGCATTTGTAGGAAAGGATCATAGGTTAAATCACAATAGAATTCGACATCAGGTTCAACTCTCCAATACCAATCCAAGGTTTTAACTAGGGGATGTTCAAAGAAAAAGCCGGAATAGAATCTACACATACTATGATACGATTGTAGATTACCATACATTATACCACGATCACCTTGATTTTCGACGGATTCTTTGAACAGGGGGTCATTTTGGTTTTTAAAATTCCAATTTTTTTTGGATATGATACCGAAGTTGAAATCACCACTTGCGACTTCTTCCACTCTAGTTTTGAATTCATCGGTGAAGGGTTCATCATTTAAGAATATCCAGGGATAGTTAAACCATTGATTGAATCTGCGTTCTAAAGATCTCATGGATAAAATAACACCATCTATTTCTGAATTTCTAGCTAGAACGACAAAGGCGGCATTGAGTCTATCGTTATTTGAAGCTTCGAACAATGGATCTCTACAGCCATATTGGAAGACATCATCAATTTTGGAAATAAAGGAACGTTCCGAAATGGGGAACGATTGGAGGTTTTCGGTATTAAATTGAAGATCGAAGTTTTCCAGGGTGTTTAGAAACGATGAGTTTATGTATTTGGGGGTAAATCTTGAGTTTTTGATGAATAACGAATGTAAGAGTAGTGACGATAACAAGAAGACGAGGATGATGATTAGTTTGTAGAGTTTGATTGAGTATTTGCTGTGTTTGATGGTGAAGGAGGTTATTCGATACCGGGATGAATGTATTGGTTTCCACATATTGGGGTGGAGTGGAATGGAGGGAGGAAGGGTGTTTTCGAAGGAAAGAAAACAAAAAAGATGGTATTAACTGAAGGGTTTTATTGTTAGAATGGAAATATGGAGATGAAAAATAGAAAAAGGAAAATGGAAAATGGAAAAGGGAAAATACATGGTGTATTATGGATATATTTCGCGTTGAAGAAAATCAAAGCTTATAAGAAGATATGGATCATATTATTGTACTATCGTATTATCATATTATCATATTATCATATCATCATATCATCATAAAAGGATGAAGAGATGGCCAGTTATTAATGTTACTAAGACAATGAAAAATACAAGAAAGTTTCAAGATGCATTAAGGATTAGAATGGGTAATGGTAGTATTAATGGAGGCAGTAGTGGAGACAGTAGTGAAGTATATAGAATAGGAGGTATTTCCGAGAAGAAGTTAGAGATATTTGAAAAGGGGGTGAAGGTAGAGGAAGGAGAGGGAGACATGAGGGGGTATTATTTACGGAAGTTTGAACAGTACAAGAAAGGATATAAGAAGGAGAAGAAGCTGGAGAGGGTCGTGGTAGAACAAGAGGAGGTAGTAGATAGTGTTGAGATAGTTGAGAAGAGTTTAGAGGAGAGATGGAGGGGAGTTAATGGGCGGTTGTTGGAGATTGAGAGGAAGATGGGGAATGGGGAAGTTGTTTTCAGCAGTGGATCCGAGTTTAGAGGGGGGGTTAGAGAGGAGATTAGTAGGCGGATGGGAGATGGTGGAGGTGGTGGGGGTGGGATAGAGGACATTGTGGATGTTTATTGTGGGAAAGCGTGGAAAGAGGGGGCGATTCTGAGACTGGGGGAGGCACTCACA
>JAKTWB010000121.1:0-32477 GCA_030560845.1 Pichia scutulata
TCTTATCAATACCACCACACTTGTAAATTAAGTGACCGGTAGTAGTAGATTTACCAGAATCGACGTGACCAATAACGACGACGTTAACGTGTTGCTTATCCTTACCCATGTTTGATTATAGAATGAACTTGTTGAAAGAAAAGGGAGAAAAAAAGAAACTGTAAACAGAAAAGAACGTAGAACTATAGGTGGCGAAATGAGGAGTGGCAATCTGGGGATGCCCGCTTTAAATGAAAAAAAGCGAAAAGTGAAAAATTTTCAGTTGAGCGGAAGAAAGTTGCGTCGCTGCCAGAATAACAACGGGTGGCTAACGGCTCAGCGCGAAATGCAAAAAGAAGACACGAGAAGTTTCCACGGGAAGCGGCAGTAGAGTGAGGGTTTCTTTGATGGGTTGGTGTCGTAGTTGTTCTTGTAAGATAAGAGTTCGTACTCTGCCTTTCGTGAATAAAAGCTGACATACTGCTAGGACTCTTTGTCTGCTGTCTGTGCCATAGTGTGAGCTTTTTTTTACTCTTCTTGTATTGTGATCCCTCTTTATTGTAAAACCGTCCTTACATTGTTAGATTAGCCACTACTAATTCCACAAGTATAATTAGTGGCACTCGTAATGATTGAAAGAAACGCTGTAGTATCTGAACAGGTGTACGATTGCTACTTGCAAAAGCTCTGACAAGTGTTATTAAAGTTGTAAATCCGTATGTAGATGATCGTGGTGATTTTAATGGTGATGCTTATAGCAGTGGTGTTTCTGGTGTTGTCTTACTTACGTTAAAAGTAAATTAAAGTACTACTTGATTGGCACTGATCACGACAGTAGTGGCATTATTTCATTAGGTTTGATAATGTCATTAAAGTGTAGTAAACAGTAAATGCATTACACCAGACAAAATAAAAACAGCCTAATCATACATTTAGGTTTATGGGTATTAATATGTGGTAACACATGTGTGTGGTTTACGTAACTTATAGCACTTTATATGCAATTTAGACTTACTACCCGTTCTTGAACCACCGTACCATGAATAATAAAATCCAACCTAACTATGTTTTATTGTAAAGAAGCTTTACCCATCAAATTCATTTGCTACTATTATAATAGAACTTGTATTTTCCCACCTATCGCCTCATCGAATATACTTTCCGCATTTGGAAACATTTTTGTAGTTATTTTTTTTTCTTTTTTTTGAGCTTATCAAATTGTGATACCTATGATCTAAACGATATTTTTGACGTTAGTTGCATTCTTTCGATCCTTTTCTTTTCCACTTTTGTTTCACCAACACTAATTCAATAATTATTTAAGATTTATATCATCTAAAATATGGGAAGATCAACAAGGGAACCTCACAATAAGGATTCAATTGCACGTGCTTCAATACCTCTATTAGCTGAAGAACATGATGCTGGGTACTATGGTTCATCGAGTAACCATAATAACAATAACAATAACAATAGCAGTTTTACAGATCGTGATATGTTGATTCAAAAAAGACGTGCATCTTCTATGCATTCTTCAGTATATCAGAGCTTGCACCTAGCATCAACATCTGTAAAAGATGGAGAATACCAAGAGATCGAAACAAGTCTTTTAACTGAAATGAAAATGTTACTGAAAACTGCAACTCCTTTAGTTATAACCTTGTTATTACAATATTCCTTAAATATCATTTCCGTCTTTTTTGTTGGAAATATTGGTAAAACTGAACTTGCTGCTGTTTCATTAGCAAATTTACTGGCAAATATTTCATCTCTTGCTTTAATTGAAGGTGTTGCTTCCTCTTTATCAACATTATGTCCTCAAGCTTATGGTCGTAAAGATTATAAAATGGTTAGTTTGCATGCTATGAGATGTTTTGTTATGTTAATGATGCTCTATATTTTCGTGTATGCATTTTGGACTTGGGGTTCATATCCATTATTATCAGCTATCATAATTGAAAAGGAAGCTGCTTTCTTAGCTTCTGAATATTTGAAAGTTTTAGTTTACAGCGTTCCAGGTTTTATTGTTTTTGAAGTTTTAAAATTATATTTACAAGCTCAGGGAATTTTTCATGCTTCTACTATTGTGTTATTTATTTGTGCCCCAATTAATGTTCTATTGACTTATTTCTTTGTTTGGAACACAACCTTTGGTTTGGGCTTCATTGGAGCTGCACTTTCTGTTGTTATTACAAATACTTTAATGGCAGTATTACTGACACTATATGCTTGTTTCATTGATGGTTATCAATGTTGGAGCGGCATCTCTTGGGATATCTTCAATAATTGGTCAACATTACTTAAATTGGCAGGTCCTGGTGTTGTGATGATTGAAGCCGAATGGTTAGCTTTTGAAATTATTTCATTTGCTTCTTCAAGATTCGGTACTACTTCATTGGCTTCTCAATCAATTGTTACTACTATTTGTATCACAATTTATCAAATTCCTTTTGCGTTTTCAATTGCTGGTTCAACAAGAATTGCGTGGTTTATCGGTTCTTCTTCAAAAAATGCTGCAATGATTTCAGTGAAGGCTATTATTATATTTTCATTTGTTTTTGGTACTTTTGATTTAATCATTTTGAGTTCATTCCCTTCAAAAATCACAAGTTTGTTTTCAAATGATGATGAAGTTATCAAATTAGCTGCAAAAGTTTTAATGATTGGTGCACTTTATCAAATTCCAGACTTTATAGCTTGTGTCTTGGGTGGTATTTTAAGAGGTCAAGGTAGACAGTACATTGGTGGTTATTTGAATATATGTGCATATTATATTTTTGCCTTGCCAACTTCTTTCTTTTTTGGGTTTTACATGGAGTGGGAGTTATTTGGGTTATGGATTGGCTTGATTGTTGGTTTATGTTTCTTGTCGATAACTGAATTCTATTTTGTGGTTTCAAGTAACTGGGATTTAATTATTGAATCATCGCTTGACAATACTTTGGAATCAAGTTATAATAACGACAATATTCATGTGAACAATTCTGTTTTACTTGATGATGATTCACATTATTCAAGACTAGAACCAAGTGGAAGCAGTGTCAAAAGTTTCCTTAGCCCTATTCTCATGACTTCTTCAAGTACATCAGAACCAACTGCATTTCACATCTAGTTGGATTAAATTATACTGGTTTATAATAACAACATTTTCATCAACTGACTATTTTCATTTCTATTTGTTGATTCCAACAAATATATTTTTTTGTGTTTTTCTAATTACTTTTATTCATATTACACTTTATATACAAGTTAATTTAAAGGATTATACTTTTAATTACAAGGTTTGAACAATATTAGTACATGATTTTCAAATTTAACGTGCCATCTATATTACATAATTACTTGGGCAATACATAAGAGAGATCTCTAAGCTAGATCATGTGTCATCTTCTTGTGCATTATCATGTACTGTCTATTGTTTGATATACCGTCCTGTCTCTTAAAATAAAAAAATGAAAAATATTTTTTAAAAGTTTGGTGCGTAGTTTATAATTTAGATAAAATAAAATTCGATATGAGTTCCAGATTAACTGATTACAATTGCCTTCAGGTTGTAAAACGTTTTGTTCTCTTCAGCATACCAAATTTAACCACACAATGGCTTGGTTTGGTGCATCTGTTACTTATCCGGAATTCCAGGAAAGGGTTGAAAAGGCAACCTCTGAATCTATTCCCAATGGAGATATTGACTTTGCATCTGCACTAGAAGTTACAGATTTAATAAGATCCAAACAAATTCCAACTATTGATGCAATGAGAATAATAAAGGATAGATTTTTCAACGCAAGCGATTCAAATATTCAAAAATCTGCATTGAAATTGTCTGATTTTTGTATTAAAAATGGTGGTGAAAAGTTTGTTGAAGTTATGATGTCCACTGAATTTCTCAACCCGTTTTATGTTTTTTTAAAACAAGGTAAAGCCGATGATTCAGTTAAAAATTATATTTTAGAAAATATTCAAAATTGGTCAATTATGTTAAGCAGTGACTTGAAGTATGAACAAATTACTAAAACTTATGAAATGTTACAAAAAGAAGGTTACGCATTTCCTGCTGTAACAGATGTTTTTGATAAATCAATGGTACATTCTAAAGTTGCACCTGACTGGAAAGATTCCGATGCATGCATGTTATGCTCAAAAAAATTTACATTCCTAAATAGAAAGCACCATTGTCGTTCGTGTGGTGGTGTGTTTTGTCGTCAACATTCTGATAAAAATATTGAATTGCCTGAATTAGGCATAACAATCCCCGTAAGAGTTTGTGATACCTGTTTTTTCGAACATCATGGTGATGAAAAGAAGAAGAAAAGAAAGCATAAACATAGAAAGAATTCTTCTACTGATAGCACACATCGTGAATATTCACTACAAGGTGAAGATGATGAAATTAAAAGGGCAATTGAACTATCGTTGAATAATGCTTCCTCTAAAAACGCTTATGGCTCATCGAATTCAACTTCAGCTCTTCAACCGACTCAAGATGACGACGATGATGAAGATATGAAAGCTGCGATTCAGGCAAGTTTACAAGAATTGAACACAAACTCAAACTTTAATTCAAGTCACATGAATAATGTTAAAGAACCCGAACCTGTTGAATCATCAACTGGGTTGTATTCCAACTTAATGAATGATGAATATTTGAAAAACGATGTTTCAGTTTCTACACCAAATCAACAACAAGTGCAACAAACACAACAAACGCTACAAACACAACAAACGCTACAACTACAACATCCTCATCAGTCAGAACAACAACAGCCGCAGCAGCAGCATTTACAACAACAACCACGGCAAGTTAACTATATCACTGGACAAGATGAAAGAAATATAGTTGATTTTGTGGATGGTGTTCACAAGATCCAAACAGCACCATTGGATCAAAAATACATTAATTCAACTTTAACAAAATTGCATTCCGATATGGTTTTGCTTCATCCAAAAGTTGGTAATGAAATTATTAAAGGCCAACAAGAAATTGAAAAATTTCAGTCACTTTATTCCAAACTTTTTGCAATTGGTAGACTTTATGATGATATTCTTCAAACTAGACTTCAACAAGAACAGGAAATGTTAAAAATGCAATATACGCAACAAGGAATGTTTTCACAATCAGCACATAATTATCCAAATCAAAATCAACAATTCACACCAACTTCAAACCCTGTTTACAATCAACCCACTTATATGTCACCGCAATCAACGTTTGGTCAGACACCGCAAATTTATCAATTACAACAAACGACTGGTGCTCAACCTTTAGGTGCTCAACCTTTAGGTGCTCAACCTTTAGGTGCTCAACCTTTAGGTGCTCAGCTACCATATAATAATACTTCTACTCAGTATACGGACATTTCTATGCCATATACTCCACCTCAATATACTCAGCAACAAATGGCACATGATGAGAAATTACAATATGTTAATTCTGCTCCACAAGTTCAACAACCACAAGTTCAACAACCACAAGTTCAACAACCAGCTCAACAAATGCCACTTCAACTACCGAATCCAACGGGTATGGTGTCTCCACCACCTCAATATCAACCACATACTCCAACAAATGCACTACCGTCGTTAGATACACTGAATTATGCGACTCTTCCTGATTTTCCTACTGTACCATCTACGCAAATTACAGAACCTATGCCAACCATAGCTGCTACATCAGCACAAACAGAACTAGAATTAGAGTCAGTCCCTGCAAAGCAACCAGAAGTGGTTAATCTTATCGATTTATGAATGCATATGTACCCTTATATACAAAAGAAAATATTTCTTCCGTAACCAGTCTGTGTACTTATAATATTTATAATACCTAAATATGTTAGTAATTTCCAACTTCTTCCAAAATGATTTCAATTAAAGCGGCTCATCAAATTTAAAAAGTATTTTTCAACAATGTCACTAGCGGTTCGAGGGCAAAGTTTCTTTTCTTCACTTCATCAACTGTAGTATACTTTTCAAAGATTCTGATCAACTCACGCAACGCAACAAAGTTAAAGAAACAATGGAGCTTGTTTATAATAAAAATGATGATAAATTCTATGATTTGAAACTGTTTTTGTTAGAACATGCTGCAAAATACGATTATAAATATACTAAAGATGCACGAAAATCATTAATGGATAAACTTACTGAAACTTCTACAATCTATCCCGATGATTTAAATATTAGTGAATCGTATATTAATCATTATAAAAGAACATGTGGACATCAATTTTTGCGTGGAGAAACTTGTTGGAGATGTTTAACTTGTGGTTTTGATGAAACTTGTGCGCTATGTACGTTTTGTTATAATGAACAAGATCATATAGGTCATGACGTCCATAAAAGTATTATTAATAGAGATTTTGCAGGTTGTTGTGATTGTGGTGACGAAGAAGCATATAGAAATTCACTTTGTTTGTTATATAGGCAACCAGTTCAAGTTCAAATTAAAACTTTAGCTAATGAAAAACTAATCAACCACGTTAATCAATTTATAGGAATCTTATTAGATTTTATTATTGATTTCACAAATTATTCAGTTACTTGTCTGTCACCATCGGAGAGAGCTGATCAAATTAGATTAAGACATCAGATTTGCGTTTTTGATAAAAAAGTTTACCACGCTATTGATCAAGATTCTTTCAAATATGCACTTGTGTTATATTCTGATCAAGTTCATCAATATAGAGATGCCGTGCAAAGAATCAGGATGGTAACAAACAAAACAAGTGAATTTGCTGAAATGATTGTAAATAGATGTAATCAGCATGGTCGTGCGGTTGTAATGGTTTCGCCTGACATTCAATTTTTATTAAAAAGACAACAAAAATTTACAGCTACTGATTTTACTGCATGTGTTAAAAATGTCAGAGAGGTTTTCCGTGAAGAAATGTGTGATGACATAATCAATTGGATTTATACACTAACACAATCGAATATTGCAAAGTACAGTTGGGACCTCAAATGTACAGTAGCAAAAGCATTTTTATCACCTTATCATAGTGGATGTATGAACCAATGGCTAGATGTTTATCATGGTAAAGTTTTACTGAATCCTAGGTGCTTAAGAAAACCGAATACTTCAGATTTTAATTTAAGTTTAAGTTCAAACTCAAATCCTACTTCAAATTTAGTAGCAACAAATTCAGTTTGGGATTTACCTGAAAGTTTAAAAAGTGATTGTCAATATTTTGATAATGTCAGTGAAACTGATGATTACAATGGCTCACGATTACAATTTATGTTACTTTTTGATATTAGATTTTGTAAGTCAACTAGAATTAAGTTACACAATATTTATGTTCCATCAATTGCAAAAAATCGTATTTTTTGTAAAATGTTAGTTGCACAATTTATTGACATTTATGATATAATTTTAACATTATTTTTACTAGTTGATAGGGAACCAGAATTATCAGTCATGCCACTTTTATCAACACAACTATTTAGTTCACCATCCAATGCTTCATTGATTTTGAAACATGGTGATGTAAATAAAATGATTAAAACAATATACAACTATGTTACAACTGGTCAAACAACAAGTGTTCTACAAGCACATAATGCTCTTAATACTAATACTCCAGGAGTTGTGTTTTCAACTTTAAAAAATAGAAAATGGGCTCATGTTTTGTTGGATTTAACTTATGTTATTACTAGAAATCCTGATATTGATAATATTTTTACTTTTTTCTTGTGCTTCCCACAGTACGTTCATTTGTTGGGGGTCTTTCAAGGAAAGCCTATTTTCAAACGAGAAGCTGAAAAGCATATTGAATACGAAAGTCTGGACTATGCCGTTTTTTTTAATGCTGTTTCAGTCATTTCACACTTTAGTGAAAACATTGGTAAAGTTTTGAATAAAATTGGAAAGGAAAGGTTGTTATCACAGGGTAATTCCATGGATTGTTGGTATCACTCGTATTCAACTTCAATGATGAAGCCATTTACTGAAACTCTTTATGTAATTATCATTAGGAAAATGATTGAGATCACTTTTGGTAACTCTAAATCGAATGATTCAATGGGTATAATTTATCAGAAAGTTATTGATGACAAGGAAGATGCAGTTATGTTTACATCGTGTGAAGAATTAACAGATTTCAGTAAGGTCAAATTTGATGTTCTAGAAGGTACAATGAGTTTCTTGCATCCTTTACATATTATGTTCTCGTGGATGATTGAAATGGATCAATCAATGGATTCTAGTAAATCTTTATTACACTTGATGGACATAGTTCAAGGTGAATATGAATATTTTTTAAGTGAGCAATATGCAAATGTAAAATCCCCTGATGCTTTTAAAACAACAAGTTATCAAGGTCTCATGGGTGTTTTTGACATCCCATTAAGAAAAATTGTTTTGGTTTCCCAAATCAAATCTGGTTTATGGGTTAGAAATGGTGCAAGTTTGAAAAGTCAAATGAACTTATACAGACATGGTAGTAGTAGAGAATTTGGATTTATGAGAGATTTATTTTTATGTCAAGTCTATGTTGGATATTTTAGATATGCCCAGTTATTAACACATACTATTTTTGATAGGTGGAATTTGCTACCGTGGGTAGAAGGACGAATTGAGGATTTAAAATATCCAATTGCTAATTTGCATTCAATGTTAGAAGAGTTTGTTTTATTTATGATTGCACTTGTAACTGAAGATTTACATTTACATAAATATAGTGGGGATACTATAACAGTTTTAAGTATTCAAAAAGAAATAGTTCATTCACTTTGTTATGATTCAAAAACTTATAAGGATGTTATTACATGTATTCCGGATCATATTTGTTCATTGAAAAAGTTTCCAGTTATTCTTGAAAAATGTGTTGAGCCAATCAAAGATTATGAGGAAATCTCGGAAGAAAAATTGTATAAACTCAAAGATGAGTTATTAGAAACAATTGATCCATACTACATTCATTTTTCAGCAAATAGGAGGGATAATTGTATTATTAAAATGAAAGAATATATCAGTAGGCGTGACAACATCCCAATTAATGAAGTTTTTATTCAACCTAAACTTATTGAATGGAACGGAAGTCCGTTTGAGAGAGTCATTGATATCTTGTTAGATGAGAAGGTTTTGTCATTTTTATATTTCACATTATTACATTGTAAAATTAGAATTTCTAGAATTGAAGATAATAACACCAATCCTTTGCATAAAGAAAATTATGATTCTCTCTTGGGTTTGGCATTACATTTGACACATATTTCAATGATGCACAAGCATATAAAGGATGTTAAAACTATTGAATTAGTTAGAATCTTTAATGAATTATTCAACATTTATGAGTCTAATATTGCAGTTGATTTAAGTGCAAAATTGAAAGCGGTAATGAAACTTATTTACGAAATTTTACTAGGAATGCATTATGATGTTCAAAATGAAATTCCTAATTTTAATTCCAAAATTTTTGATGGTGATTATAATGACAACGACAGTGAAAATAGGTCCATCCATGAATTATCATTTGAAAGAAGAAAAAAGATTGCAAAGAAGAAAAAAAATAAGTTATTAGCAAAACTCAAAAAGCAACGTGAAAAATTTGCAGCCAATTACATGATCGATGATCAAGAAGATAATACCAATAGTGACGCTGGTAGTGAAATGATTAACTCAATTGAGTCCATTCAAGATTTCAAAATTTCATCAAGTGATGATAATGTTCAATCATTACCATCCAATAGAGATATAAGTATAACTTATGGTAGTATGGATTGTGATATCAATGCTGGAAGTGTTTTGAAAAAAAACGAAGAGCATGATGATAGTGATGAAGAAATGAGTGCATGGAAGTTTCCCGAGCATACATGTCTATTATGTCATATGCCGCCAGCAGATGAAAACGAAGTATTTGGAGTTTTCAGCTATATTACAGAAGGAAATGAATTTAGATATGTCCCAGAAAATAATGATTACTGGTTCTATAAAGCATTTGGTGGTACTTGTAATTTAGATATAAAAGATAATTCAACAAAGATTTTAAATGAATATGTTAAAAAAATTGAATACGACAAAGTTATTGGACCTGGATTCCCATCAATTTCCGAGGATGAAGATCATGTTGATGGACAATGTTATAATGATAATTTAGGTGTTTTCACAAGTTGTTCGCATGGAATGCATGTTAGTTGTTTTAATGAATATTATGAGAAATCAGTGGAAAAACAACTTTCACAAATTACGAGAACTGTGCCAGAAAATTTGCAAAGAAGGGAATTTTTATGCCCATTGTGTAAGTCAATTAATAATGTTTTCATACCAATTTGTTATAGTGAAAATAACAAGAAATTTTTCAAGCAATTTGAAACAAAGTTGCCCACTGATGGAATTATTCATCCTAAGGTTGAAGAAAAGTTTTTGAAAAATCCAATTTATTTAGATAAGATTACAGAAGAATTGATGAACAACGTTAAGTCAAATATGAAAAGCTCTGACTGGTTTGTCAATGAAGCTATTGGCATTGATGGTGTTAGAAATTATAGTTATAATGATAATTCTAAAATTCCAAGAGTTCTGAAAGATTGTCTAGTATCGGTTACACTTTTATCACCACCATTTGAATCATTTGGATTAGCAATTTGCAGAACAATACAATCATTTGAAATTTTACTCAGAGGAGAAGAATATAAAAAGAATGATAAAGATAAAGAAATTTTAATTAGTCAATTGAATCATAGAGTGATTACAAGTATTAGAATATGGTTACAGATTAGTGAAATTTTGAAATGCACTTTATCAATTAATAAAAAAGAAGAAAATGAGCATTCAAAGTTGTTTTCACATAGTCTGTTGGGACTCTATAGCAATTTATTTGAAGATGACAGTTTGTTATTTTCAGGGCAAGATTATTTTACTGGATTAGTACTATGTGAAGAAAGTAAAGTTTTAGGATATTCCTTTCAGAAATTAGTTGCTATATTTTTAGTTAAACATATCAAGCAATCATTAATCAAAGTGATGGAAATTTTACGCCGCAGAGATGAACTGATTCAAATCGGAGCTAAAGAACCTGAAAGAATAGATATCTTAAAAACAGACGAATTCAAAGGTAATAGAACTAAACTGCTAAGGATAATAAAATTTGTTGCGAATACTGAAGTATGCGATGAGGAACTTGTTGATATCATTTATAGTATGGCAGCTAAACTTGTCACACCGTTTTTAAGAAAAAGTTTAATTTTAGCATATTGCAAATTTTCAAGATTTAGTTTTAAAGATTTATTTATTGAGGAAGGAGTTAACGAAAACGATAAAATTTGTGATTTAATGAAAATACCAAGGTTCGATAAGATTGTTGACTTACTAGATGAAGAATTTTTTAGTAATATTTCACCGCAAAACATAAATAATTTGAAAAGGTGTAAAATTGAATACCCTAATAAGGTTGAATTGATTAAATTACCATTGGAATTAGATGACTTTTATACAAGATTTTACAACCGACTAGAAGAAAATGAGAAGTTTGATGAACCAGCAGTTTGTTTATTTTGCGGGGAACTTTTAAATTTACAAAAGAGAAGATACGGCGATAACTATGGATCATGCACGATGCATTTAAGATGGGAATGTATTAATGGGGGTAAAGGCATTTTTTTCTTGCCAAGAAATAATTGTTTCCTTTTACTAGATAATGGAAAAGGATCATTTATTGATAGTCCGTATCGTACAGATTTTGGAGAGGTTGATAGAGATTATAAAAAGGGACAGAGTGTTCGATTAAGTTGTAAAAAATACGAAGAGTTTGAAAAGAAGGTATGGTTGATGCACAATATACCCAACGTAATTGCACAGAAGTTGGATAATCTGACAGACATCGGTGGTTGGAACACATTATAGATCAGAAACCAACAAATACCAGGTGATTCTTTATAATTCTAGGTATCGTTTCTAAATTTTAATTTTACTTTTATTCTATTTTTGTTTGGTTTAACAATATGAAACACGAACTTCGGAACATAGCAAGTCTAGATTTACGCTTCACAATAAAGAAAACAAAACAAAACGCGTCTTGCCGGCCTGATATTTACACAGGCGCCGTGTAAGCTGTGGACCGTGCGCTGTGTGTAAATCAAGGGCCGTACGCGTCTTGTTTGTTTACCTTTTCCCTGTCGCGGCGTTTTCACGAAGTTGCTATGACGAGACCGCGTCTTGTTTTGTGTTTTGTTTGTGTTTTGTTTGTGTTTGTTTGTGTTTGTTTGTGGACATTATGATCTGATATGATGAGTAATTTTTTTGTATAAAAGAAAGGGGTTTTGCTACTGAAAATTAGTTTGTCTCTCTATTCTTTCTTTTTAGTTCTTTTAACAACCAATCCAACTTTAGTCACTCTCTTCTTAACAATGCAATTCTCAACCGTTCTTTTATTTGTTGCTTCAGCTTTTGCTTCTTCATCCACCATCACTGAAACTGCTTATTCCACTGATGTTGAAACCATCACTTCATGTGACTCTACTGTTACTAACTGTCCAGCAAATAACGCTACCATCCCAGGTACTACTTACTCTGATGCTGCTGTTGTCGGTGCAGGTTCCTACTATGCTGCAGGTGCTGCAGCTTTAGCTGCTGGTGCTTTATTAATCTAAGTTTGTTTTATCAAAACTTCTTATTAATATCCAATATACATTATTTTTTGTACAGTAGCTTTCAAATATTTAGCGCAGTTTAAAACCGAGATACCATTTTATATTGTTTTGTTTAATTTTATATAGAACTTCTAATATATCCGTCATAATCTGTGAAAACATCAACTGATAATACTATTGTCAGATTATACTTGTACACCCAATCATTCTGATCATCTTAGGTTAAAGTTAAAACTAACTAATAGCTTATCTTTCTATCGACGCGTCGCAATTTTGTATTCTGCAAATTTATTTTATTTTTCTTTTTAATTGTTTTTAACATAAAATAAATATCTATTTTTTGTTTTCTGATCGGCAGTGGGATGGAGTCCTAATTCTGTATTGCATTTTATCTGTCTGTTTTTCTTTTGGAACAACTTCATAATTTCAACATCTTCACGTTTTAAAATGGCTCGTCGAAATAAATACGTTATTAGAGCTTCTTATTATTTAAGAAAGAACAAAAAATTATTAATAATCACCACATTTTTCCTTATATTAATCAATATTGTATTATATTCGAATAATGATCAACAAAATATAGTGTTCGATGAAGAATATGAAGGTACTTTCAGAGGAAAATATCTATCTTCAATTAAAAATGTTAAGCAGCTAGAAACTGATGAGTTTTATCAGAAATGGTCATTAATTGGTTATTTGGATGATTTAGTTAATGAACCAATTGAAAATTCCTCTTTTGAAAATTCAGTTGATCCTTTTAGTTTGTTGGATGAGTATGAAGCTTCTTCAGGTTCGGAATATTCTAAGCTTTCTTTATTGGAAAGGGCTACTCTGTATGATCAGAATATATTACCAAGTTCGAATTTTCAATTCAAAGATGTCCAAGAAATTATTTATAAAGATGCTTACTATACCAAAAAGTTCATTGGCACAAGATTAAGAAAATGGTTAAAAATTAAGCAATATTTAACTGAGGATGAGCAAAAAATATTAGGAGTTAATGATGATTGGTTCAAAGAAGCTGTTACTCAATTGAAAGATAAAAAGTTGGATCATAATTTAGTATCTGCAAATGAAATTAAATACTCCTTTAGTCACTTAAAACTATTCTCGGATTTATTTCTTAAACCTAAAAATGAAGAATTAGTGTTTCATTCGGCAGAAACTGGTGAGTTTTCAAATATTTGTCAATCAGTTTCCAAAAAATTATTCAACTGGTTATCAAATGAGTATCCAACTTTCAAGAAGTATAATAAAATGTTACAAGCTGAGACTTTAAATCCATATACTGCAACTCCTGATTTGAAAGACTCATGCTTTATTAAATCTTTACAATCAAATTTAAACGGCAGAGGTATTGTTATAACTTCTAATGATGCTTTAGTGCCTGAATTATCTGGTTTGTTGTCATTGTTAAGAATTACTGGCAATTCATATCCAATTCAAATTTTCCACAACAATGATTTGTCATTAGAATCAATTAAGATTTTGAATGATATTGCAAATGAACCAGTTTTAAAATTGCCAAAGGAAATTAAACAGTTTAAAGCTCCTAAAAAAATCCCAACCTTAGATTTAACTTTTGTCGATGTTTCTGAAGTGATTTCCTCTAAATATAAAAAATATTTCAATGGATTTGGTATGAAGTTGTTAGCTTATTTATTTAATACTTTTGAAGAAATGATTATGCTTGATACTGATACCGTTATTGTACAAAACATTGAATCATTCTTTAATTCTCAGAACTATTTGAAAGAAAAGGCATTCTTTTTTAGAGATAGAGATGTTAATTCATTTTTGTATGAAGGTATAGTGGATTATTTCAAGTCATACTTAAATTATGATAAGGAACTTCATTATTTAAATCTGCCAAGAGTTACTGATGATGTACTAACTAATAGATTCTTTGGCTCATTTGCAAGACATTATATGGAATCTGGTTTATTTATAATTAACAAAAGGGAAAAATTTGATGGTCTTGTCGCATCTGTATTTATGCAAATGTTCAAATTATTTTCTGGTTCATTACATGGTGAAAAGGAATTCATTTGGTTGGGTCAAGAAGTTATGGGTAACTCATATGTTTTTAACTCTAATTCTGCTATTGCAATTGGAGAATTATCTCCAGATTCGGGCTTGGTGAGTAAAGAATTATGTACAACTCATCCTGCTCATGTCAATGATGATTTCAAATTATTGTGGTTCAACTCAGGTTTCTTAAATTGTAAAAAATATGAATCTTATTATAAAGATATTAACTATGAAAGAAATGAAGGAAAAACTTTAGTTGGTTTAAAGAAGGAATATTTATCTCCATTGCATATAACACATGGTTTACTTCCTCCGCCTGCAGAATACACCGTTAAAACAGTGAAGGGTGAATCGAAACGTGGTTGGACAATGACTCAACAATGTTCAAACTATATGTGGTGTGCTTATGATATAATTGGTGGATTAAATGATGTGAATATTCCAAAGGGTAAAGTCATAAGTTTTATCGAAGATGATACCACGGTATGGGATTATTTTGGTCGTTTATGGGTTAATTATTATAACAAAGGTTACTTAAAAGGTTCTGATCATGGTTACATTGAAGGTGACGCTTATGATGAACTTGGATTAGAAGATTTAGATGTTTTTACTGGAGATAAAATGACCACAGGTAACAATTATCCATCATTGACTGATGACAATGGGGAAGAAGCTGCATTAAGTGACGATTCAGATACTGTACCAAATAGTAAAGAAGAAGACGCAGGTGACTCTGAATTCGAGGCTGAAGCTAAACCTGCCTCGGAAGCAGGATCTAAACCAGACGTTAAGTCTAAACCATCTGAACCTAAATTACCAAAAGTTAAATCTAAATTAAAGCCAAAAGCTGGATCGAGGACAAAATCCAAACCACCAATTGTTATCGAAGAAGAGGAAGATGAAGACAAAGTTGTTAATTTAGATGATGATACATCTGGAATTTCTAAAGAAGTTAAAGAAGAGTCAGATGGTTATTATCTACATTAGTAATTACCGGAATTTTTGTTTTGTTGTTATTTTTATGTATTTTTATTTCGTGTCTTTCTGCTATATGATCAAATTAAACTATTAAAATATATGTATAAACATAAAAAAAAAGTGAAGGGTATGTATCTGAAAATAAATAAATTATATAACTTTCCAAATTTCTAAACCTAATATTTGAAATTTTCTTTTATCAGATAGCGGCTCATTACCAAAGGTTTCAACAGAATCAGATGCACCAATTGATAAATTTGAATCAATCCATAATCCAAATTTGCCATCGCCTGATCCAACACTTATGAATTCATGGTTGGAGTAAACTATAAAATCATTTAACGATGTATATGGGAAAACTTTCAAATTCATATCTATGTCATCTGTTGTATTATCATCCAGGTTTTTGATTTTCCCCTTTTCAAGTTTCCAAAGGAAACAATCACCATTACCGTAATAATACTTACCGTCTAAAGGTCTAAGATTTTCATTTAAATAAGCACCAAACTTGTTTTTATTAGTATCTTGGACTATTAAAATATAACCTCTACGTCGATTAGCATTTTCACCAACTTTTAAGCCGCAATTGGAATATAACGTGTGTAATGAGGTACCTGATTGTTCAATTGAGTAGAGTAATTTCCAATTGTGACTTATTTGTAATAATGATGGGATATGTTGTCTAATTTCTTCACCCAATGACACATCCAGTAACCTATGTTTTGTGGATGGTTTGTAACCACTTAATTGTAATGGTGTTAAAGGTGGCTCTTCAAATTCTAAATCTAATTCTGAGGACATTGTTGAATTACTTCTACTTGAAAGTGCTGATGATTTAATCTTCTTATTGAATGCAGACTTGAACTTTTGCAATGGCGAATCAGGCATGGAAGAGTTGAAGATTGAGTTGTTGTAGCTGGTTCAAAAGTTGGTGTAGTATGTATACGAAATTAATAAAACCATATTGGTGTGGATACAGTAAGTAGTTTTTTTATTTTCTATGTATTTTGCAAATGAAGCATAAAAGTGATTGTTTTCTTCTCAACATGAAAAGCAGCTGCGAAATTTGAACAGCGCTGTTGATGTTTCTTTGGAGGCATGTTTACCTTAGTAGCTGGCATGTTTCCACCTTCCTGCTTTTGCAACTTTCCATACCGATGTCTACCATCACAGAGCTATTCAAAGCGTCACAGGATGGAAGTATGAATGTTGTTAATGCAACAGGAATCTCCCATGAGTCGCTGATGGCCTCGTTAATGCTTTCCACGGTTTATTGTGGGTTGCAGTTGATTCTTTTTTATTATTTGCGATCCAGATATCCGCAATTTTACGACAAGTATGGTAATGATAAAATTAATACTAGTAGTAACAATAGTACTGTATTGAGTACATTCATAAAGTTCTGTATTTCACATTTACGTAAAAAGAATGATATTGTAAAGTATACTGATATTGAAGAATACAAAAAATTTGGGTTAGATTCATATCTTTTTCTAAGATTTTTATACGTTTGTCTCTATTTTTTTGTGGGAATTTCTTTGGTTTGTTTGCCTATATTGTTACCTATAAATTATGTAACTTCATCGTCAGCGGATGCATATTCGGGGTATGATTTGATTTCGATTTCAGTACCAAATGAAAACGGATATATTATGGAAGAAAACACTTACCAATATATGTTTTATTTTCTTGCGACTATTTTCATAGTATTCTGGTTTCATTATATTCTTATTCACGAAATGAAGTTTTACAAAAAATTGAAATTTCAGTTTAATAAAGAGTTTGAAAAATCAGTTATTGGTGATAATTATCTAAAGAGAATGTATGTTGAAAATATTGATTTAAAAGAATATGCAACGGTCAATGATTTAAAAAGGCACTTTGAGTCTTTTATACCCAACTGTATAGAAGAAATATATCCTATTTATTATTCACCATTATTGATTCAATTAGAAAGAAGGCTTAGGAAACGGAGAATTGAATTGAATAGATATTACAACCAAATTAAAATGTATTTTAATGGTGAAATAGCCACACCGCCAAATAGTTTTATGTTACTTCCAATTTCGATATTTAATAGTGAATATAAAATATCCATCATTGGTATTTCGTCAAGAGTGAATAAACGGGCTTTCTTAGAAATTGAAATAAAAAATATCGAAAATGAGGTACGTACGATTAAGAATGCAAATTTGGAAAACAAACATGATAGTAATCCAAAATTAATTAATAATAAAATTTTTATTAAATTCAGAAAAGTGGAGTATAATAATATCATGAATCAAATTGAATTCAAGTATGGTGCAATGAGACGTGAAATTGGTATCAATTCAAGAGATATCAACTGGGATAAGATCATATCGAATAATGAGTATGAAGATGTACTTGTTAAAATTAAAAAAGTAGTGTATTTTGCTACCTCAGTTATTGTAATTGTCTGCTGGGTTATACCGGTTGCCTGTGTTGCCACCTTATCACAATTGGATTATTTAGTCATACTAATTCCAAGCATCAAATGGGTCGGTAATATACCATTTGTTTTAAAAGAATTTATATCATGGGTATTGCCTACCATTATATTATCGTTTCTAACCACATTTGCTATAAGTATTTTAAGATTGATAAGTAATAAGAAAAGGTTCATTACTGGTAAATTAATTGAAAAGAGTTTACAAAAATGGGTATTCATATTTCTATTTTTCCAATTGTTTATTGTTGTTACAATATCATCTGGATTCATTGCCGTTCTAGAAACATTAGTTAGTAATCCAATATCTATTCCAATAATGATTTCAATTGATTTCCCTAAGGCATCGAATTTTTTCACCTCATTTTTCATATTGAGGGGGTTAACATTGGTAGGTAATAAGACTTTACAGGTTTATGGATTTGTTGAAAAGGAAGTGTTTAAAAAATGGATTGATAAAAGAGAAGGAAAGACAGAAAATGAATTAGCTGAAGAAGAGTTTATTGCCAAGTATTTAAATAATGACAATAACTGGGGTCACATATATCCAACGTTTAGTGTTTATGGGTGTATTGGAATCGTTTACTCAATTATATCACCAGTTATTTTGGTATTTTGCTGTGTCAATTTTGCATTGGACTTACTTGCATATCGGTACAGCATCAAATACAGCAATAGTCCAAACAATAAAAGTGAGAGCTATGGGGAACTTTAC
Organism: Pichia scutulata; assembly: GCA_030560845.1. NCBI lineage: Eukaryota > Fungi > Ascomycota > Pichiomycetes > Pichiales > Pichiaceae > Pichia > Pichia scutulata. Next base: position 18,756 of record JAKTWB010000121.1, read on the forward strand.
ATTCCAGCAATCAAGCAAATGTATCTGGGTATCTACAGTTTAGAGGTTTTCAGCATCGGACTGTTCATTCGAAGTGTACGATGTCAAGTTTTAAGTGTTTTCCTGTGCGGCGTGATGGGGCTGACAATCTGGACCCAATGGCGGATAGATCAATTACACAACAGCGACGGCTAGTAATAGGAATACCAGTAATTGGGCCGGTTAATAAGGTTCAGACAATCAGAAGATCAGAAAAGAGTAATCACGGTAGCCAAAGGTGAACGAAGAGTGGGAGTTTCTTTCTATTCTTAGCGAGGAGGCTGGGCTGAAAGCGTGAAAGTCGTTTTTCGTGTTTTGGGTTTTGTTTTCACTTTTCGGTTTTGGGATCTTTTTGTTGATGTTTGTATAAAAGGATCCTGCTCCCCCCTACTGGTCCAGAGATCGCCGTCCATTGCTTGCAGGTGTCGAATCCCCCACAAACGAACTAGTACCCATGCGTGTCCACTCTTTGCTTCTTTCTCTCGCAACCGCAGTCCTTGCCGATTCCACCGTCAATACAATACCTGCTACCAGCATTGTTTTATGCAATCCTCTGAAAACTTCCACTTGTGCTGCAGACCATGCATTAGCCACTTCGTTGGCTGATGATTTCAAAGAAGCTTCTGATTACTATTTACCGTACAGAACACCAACGGAAATCTATTATGGTGATGATGGTATTACACTCACTTTGAATAAAAGATTTGATAATCCTTCCTTGGTTTCGGACTTTTACATTATGTTTGGTAAAATTGAGGTTGTCCTTAAAGCTGCTTCTGGCCAGGGTGTAGTTTCATCCTTTTATTTACAGTCTGATGATTTGGATGAAATTGATTTAGAATGGTTTGGTGGTGACGCTTCACAAGTTCAATCAAATTATTTTTCAAAAGGTGATACTTCAACTTATGATAGAGGTGGATATCATGATATGGCAGATCCGAGAGCTGATTATCATAATTATACAATTGAATGGACAGAAGATTCCCTTTCGTGGTTTGTTGACGGTAATAACGTTAGAACATTATTAAGTAATGATCCTAGAGGTTATCCACAATCTCCAATGAGACTTTACTTTGGTATTTGGGCAGGTGGTGATCCAAGTAATAATGTAGGTACAATTGAATGGGCAGGTGGTGCAACCGATTATAGTCAAGTTCCATTTTCAATGAATCTTAAAAATTTAATTGTAAGTGATTACTCTTCGGGTTCTGAATATTCATATTCAGATGACTCGGGTAGTTGGACATCAATCAATTCATTAGGTGGTACAATTAACGGTAGAAAGGCAATTGCAGGTGTTGAATTTGAAAGTTTAGTTGGTGGTAATACAATTGATTCATTAAACGTATCTGGAAGTGTATCTTCATCCTCTTCTTCATCTCCATCTTCATCTCCATCTCCATCTCCATCTTCATCTTCATCTTCATCTTCATCTCCATCTTCATCTTCCTCTTCCTCTTCCTCTAATTTGATTCCATCAACTACTTCAACACCAACTTCTTCAGAAAGTACGGCACATTCAAGAACAGTCCGTTCTCAAAGCAATTTCTCAAGTTCTTCAACTCTCCAAACAACTACGAGACCAACAGAAACGACATCTGAATCTTCTTCTTCTGTCTCTTCGTCTTCACTTGACTCGGTTGCAGTTCACACAAATGGAAGTGATTCGGTTACTAAAACATCTTCATTTGTTGCATTTTTCTTTTTTATGGTTTCATTTATTTAAACAAAAAGTTTAAACGGCTTGGGTTTTTTCTCTCATTTTCTTTTCATTTCATTTCTTCCATTCACTTTCACAGTTATATAGTATTATCCGAATTTATCATGTAAACCAATTGCTCTATAGATTTATATTTTTCAATCATCAAACAAAAACAAAAATGAATCTTTCAGTAGCTAAATTGTATTCTACTCGAAGATTGGAATTTCTATTTTTTAATTTTTCTATTTTCTCATTTTTTTTATTTTTTGTCTCGTTTTTTTTATTTTTTTTTTTTTTGGAAAATTTTTATTTTGAATTTTTCATTATGCTTTATCTTTTTGAAATAATTCTTGAATTGAATATTCAATCAATCAACTATTCAAATAATGTCTGACGTTGAAATCAAAGATAAAAAGAGAAAGCAGGATGTTAATGGTGAACCATTGAAGAAGAAATCCAAGAAGGATAAGAAGGAAAAGAAGGATAAGAAGGATAAGAAGGATAAAAAAGATAAAAAGGAAAAGAAAGACAAGAAGGAAAAGAAAGATAAAAAGGAGCAATCCAACGAAACCAATGAATCTAATGAATCAAATGAAGAAGTTACCGTTAGTCAAGAAGATATTGATAAGTTTCTCAAAGATAATGAAATTTCTATTGAAAACGGAGAAAAATTAAATATCAAACCATTAATCAATTTTGAACTACTTAAAAATTATAATATCGATTCTAAAATTTTGAAAATACTATCAAAATTCGATAAACCATCTCCAATTCAAGCAAGCTCATGGCCATATTTATTCAAAGGTCATGATATTATTGGTGTTGCAGAAACTGGTTCCGGTAAAACTTTAGCTTTTGGTGTTCCAGCAATTCAACATGTTGTTAGTAGTAAATCTTCCAATTTACAAGTTTTAGTTGTTTCACCAACGAGAGAATTAGCAACACAAATTTATGATAATTTGAAGGAGTTAACTGATTTGATTGGCTTAAATTGTGTATGTGTTTATGGTGGTGTTCCAAAGGACCAACAAAGAAAAGATATTTTGAAAAGTCAATGTGTCATTGCAACTCCTGGTAGATTAGTTGATTTTATTAATGAAGGTAGTATCCAGTTAAAAAATGTTGATTACTTAGTTTTAGATGAAGCTGATAGAATGTTAGAAAAAGGTTTTGAAGAAGACATCAAGTTAATTTTAAACAGTGTTTCAGGTAACGCATCAAGACAAACATTAATGTTCACTGCAACTTGGCCAAAGGAAGTCAGAGAATTAGCTAAGGGTTTTATGAGAGATCCAATCAAAGTTAATGTTGGTAACAGAGATGAATTAACAGCCAACAAAAGAATTCAACAAATTGTTGAAGTTATTGATCCTTATGATAAAGAAAAAAGATTGATTCAATTATTAAATCAGTATCAAAAGAATGGTAAAGATGATAAAATTTTAATTTTTGCATTGTATAAAAAGGAAGCAAGTAGAATTGAAAGAACTCTTAAATATAAAGGATTTCAAGTTGCTGCATTACATGGAGATTTGAGTCAAATTCAAAGACAACAAGCCTTGGAAAGTTTTAAAAAGGGTGAATGTAACTTATTATTAGCAACCGACGTTGCAGCAAGAGGTTTGGATATTCCAAATGTTAAAGTTGTTATTAATTTAACTTTCCCATTAACAACCGAAGACTATGTCCATAGAATTGGTAGAACTGGTAGAGCAGGTAAATCGGGTATTGCACATACCTTGTTCACTGAACATGAAAAACACCTTGCAGGATCTTTAGGTAATGTTCTTCGTGGTGCCAACCAACCGGTTCCGGATGAACTACTTAAGTTTGGTTCCCACACCAAGAAAAAGGAACACAGTGCGTATGGAGCATTCTTTAAAAACGTGGATCCTAGTAAGAAGGCTAAGAAAATCACCTTTGATTAGGGACTTTATAGATACATAAAATGTACAATATACAATATACAGTATACAGTATACAGTATAACATATAAAATATAAAACATAAGATATAGGATATAGAAGATAAGATCGAAGTTGAAACTTCCTAATCCGGTAACCGGCCGGGGAAAAGCGCGAAATTCATGTTGAAAAACAAAAAATAACAATATTCTATATTTTTTGCTTTTTTCCCACGTGTGAAAATTCGATTTCGTTTTTCTTTTATTAACAGAGAAAAAAAGACATGTTCTCAATTTGATTAATGATTAATTATGCTTGGTTTGAAGCTGCTGCATCCATTGGACATATTGCAAATTGCTGTGTTCTATACGTTTCTTTTCTTTACACTACTTTTACCACGTTTTGTTGAATATACCCAGCTGTTTAATTAAATCATCCTTATACAATGAAGTTTGGTGAAACTTTAAAATCTTCCCTTATCAAAGATTATGCTTATTACTATGTTCGTTATGATGAATTGAAATATGCTTTGAAACAAGGTTTAGAAAACAATCACAATCAATGGAATGATGCCTTGGAAGAACAGTTTGTTGATACTTTAGAACAAGAATTAGACAAAGTTTATAATTTCTTCAGATTAAAACATAAGGAAATTTTAAGAAGAGTTAAAGAAGTTGAAAACTTGGTTGGAAAAACTGTTCAAGCTTCCAAAAATGCGACGGATCTTGAAGATTTACAATATTTTGAACAGGATTTTCAAGATTTAGAAGAAGAATTATCCGATATTATTGCTGATGTTCATGACTTGAATACTTTTACAAGATTAAATTATATCGGCTTTCAAAAAATTTTGAAAAAACATGATAAGTTAACTAAATTCATTTTGAAACCAATCTTCCAAGCAAGATTGAATGCAAAATCTTTCTTTAAAGACAATTTAGATGGTTTAATTGTTAAATTGTCAAAATCTTATGATTTAGTTAGGACAAAGGGTAATCCAGTCATGGGTGATTCATCTGCAGGTGGTAAGATGCAAAATTTTGTGAGACAAACTACAAAATATTGGGTTCATCCTGATAATATTACGGAATTAAAATTAATCATTTTGAAACATTTACCGGTTTTGGTCTTCAATCCAAACAAAGAATTCGAACTAGAAGATTCTGCAATTTCTTCGATTTATTTTGATGATAAAGAAATGGATCTGTACTATGGTAGATTGCTGAAAACTGAAGGTGCGGAAGCAATCAGAATTAGATGGTATGGTGGTATGTCAACTGAAACTTGTTTCATTGAAAGAAAGACTCATAGAGAAGATTGGACTGGTGAAAAGTCTGTTAAGGCAAGATTCCCAATTAAAGAGTCAAAAGTTAATGATTTCCTAAAGGGTAACTTTACTGCAAAACAGTTATTTGAAAAGGCAAGAAAGGAAGGTAAAAAATCAACTCAAGAAATTGATTCTTTAGAAAGATTGGCTCAAGAAGTGCAGTATAGAGTTTTAAAAGACTCAATGAGACCTGTCATGAGAACTTTTTATAATAGAACTGCTTTCCAATTGCCTGGTGATGCAAGAGTTAGAATTTCTCTTGATACTGAATTAACAATGGTTAGAGAAGATAATTTCGATGGTATTGACAGAACACATGGTAATTGGAGAAGAATGGATATTGGTGTTGATTTCCCATTTTCTCAACTACCTGAATCTGATGTTGAAAGATTCCCTTATGCCGTTTTAGAAGTTAAATTACAAACACAAATGGGACAAGAACCTCCTACATGGGTTAGAGAGATGATTTCATCGCATTTAGTCGAAGCAGTTCCAAAGTTTTCAAAGTTCATTCATGGTACTTCAACTTTATTGCCTGAGATGGTTTCATTGGTTCCATTTTGGCAACCTCAAATGGATGTTGATATTAGAAAACCAAAACAAGATGAATCTTACGGTATCATTAGTAAACATAGATTAATAGATTCTGGCAATGGTGAAGTAGATGAAGAAGAGCTCACGGGTAGTTCAAATATGGGTGGTTATGGTGCTGTATCTATTGATGAATCAGTTAATAGAATTGAAAATGTTTCAAATTCGACAAATGAAGGTCTGTTAGCTCCTTTTGTCAATTGGTATCAAAAGATAACAAAACCAGATCAATCATTTAATAAAGTTCCTGATGGAACTGTTTTTGAGAGTTTGTATCGTGCTCCACCTGGAAAACAGATTGCTGTTCCTGTTAGAGTTGAACCAAAAGTTTATTTTGCAACAGAACGTACATTCCTTTCTTGGTTGTCGATTTCCCTAATATTTGGTGCAACTGCTCACACCTTAATGAATTATGGTGATATTGTGTCACTCTTGACTGCTGGTTGTTTTTATGTGACAGCCATTTTAACAATCTTGTACTCATCTGGGGTTTATATTTTCAGGGTTTTCAGTATTCGTAGTAAGCGTGCTGTTAGATATGATGATCAATGGGGCCCAAGACTGGTTTGTGGTGCGTTGGCGCTTTCTGTCGGTGTTTCATTCCTTTTTAGATTCATTAATTGAATAACTATACTATTGCATTCCCAATCCTGTATTTCTTAAAAAATTAATGTTAACACTTTATATTTTTCTGTTTACTTTAGCTCATATACTTTTACGAATTAACATAATTTACTTTTATTTGTTTGTTAATCATCACCCAATAATCATTATTAAATAATAACTAAACTTTCTTTTGATGTAAACAGATAAAGATAAAGGAAACAAAAGATAAAAAGAAAATTTTACTTTGAGCGATGGAAATGATGATTTCAAAAGTTTTTATTGTGTTGCAAGGACGAATTTTTTTTATCTAGCCTATCTATATCAACAGATATAGATCCTAAAGTTATGACGACTAGAAAATGGCAAGAGTGCTCAACTGCTGGAATAATAGTTGAAACTGAGTGCAGTTCAAATAATGACAATCAGTATGAAAATGAAGACACCATACACGGTTCTATTGACAACACCTATGATAATAACGATAGTGAGATCGTCATTGAACTAAATCAATCAAACACAAAAGCACCAGCAGAATCTGTTGAACTGACTGAACTTGAACGATATTTATCGGAAATATTAAACGGATTACAAAAACAGCAAGAATCACAAAAAAATGAAGTTTTACAATTGATGCTGCAACAGCATCAAACTTTACAAAATGGAGGTGACATTAACCAAAACACTCCTGCATCTTTAAAATATAGTACAATACAATCATCGAGCTCATCGTCAACTGCTTGGACGTTTACACAAGGTTTGGTATTAGGACAATTATCCGTCATTATTTTTGTGATTGCATTTATCAAGTTTTTTGTGTTTACTGAAGCTGCACCAACACAAGCAAGTTCAATTCCATCATCAAAAAAATCAAATAAGTCAATCATAAAAACAAACAAAAGTAGTGATGATATTGATATATCTAGATTACAGGCTGTTCCACTCAGTCGAATAGGTACAGATCATAATGGTGGCAATAATAATGAGCTAAATGGTCCAGTTACAAGTTCAAATGATATACATTATACAAAAGACGTAAACAAAGCTTTAAGTTTAGATACTTCAAGGCTTGATTTTGATTCAACATTAACTTCAATTCTAGAGAAGACCTATTATGATGTCAAAACTCACACTCCTGAATCCCTTGATTGGTTTAATGTTTTAGTTGCACAGATTATTTCGCAAGCTAGGTTAGAAGCTTTAAATGATGGTAATATTCATGAATCTTTAAATAAAGCACTGAATTCTCCACAAGTTTTACAATATTTTGATTCGATTAAAATTACGGAAATTAATGTGGGTGATGATTATCCAATTTTTAGTAATTGTAGAGTTAAAAACAATGATGGTAGATTGGAAGCAAAAATCGATGTCGATGTTTCAGATACACTCACCTTGGCTGTTGACACAAATTTGCTCATAAACCAACCAAAGTTCATGAGTGCAAGCTTACCGATTAAGTTGTCAATTTCCGTAGTCCGATTTAGTGCTTGTTTAACTGTTTCATTAATCGCAACTGATGATAGTGATGAAGCCGATAATGAAAATGGAAATCAAAATAGTAATATGGGTAGAAGTAAATCAAATCAACCATCGGACAATTCAAATAATAATGATAATGATAATAATCCAGAAAATAAAAATAATGGCAAAGGTGGACATTCGATTGCTTTAATGTTTTCATTTAGTCCTGATTTTAGATTAGAATTTGAAATTAAGTCACTAATTGGTTCAAGGGCAAAACTAGAAAATATTCCACGTATAAGTTCGATTCTTGAAAATGTTATTAGAAAATGGTTCATTGATAGATGTATTGAGCCAAGGTTCCAGCTAATCAAATTACCATCAATGTGGCCAAGAAAGAAAAATACTAGGCATAGTGTTCCAACCGAATGATAATAATAGTAATGTAATGAGTTTAGTTAATGTGTACATAATATTTATATAATTTAAAATGGATCTTCAAATGGATCATCTTCATCATAGTCGTCATCCTTTTCGAATTCATAAACAATTGATGCACCAACACTTCCCAGGCTTTTCTGCGCTTCCAAAAATGGTAAATCTACTTTATCTCTTTGTTCCTTTTGTTTCTTTGTGGTACCAAGATTAAAAGTGGTTAAATCTTTAAGTAATGATTCATCTTCGGGAGTTGTTGTATTGCTTGCAACAGCAATATTTTCATATTCATGTTTAATTGAATCAATGATAAATTTATATTCTAATGACCTACCTGATTTTCGACGATAAGTTAAATCAACATAAAATTTTGTTTGTGAGGTGGATCGTATACCAACTGGAAATGTTGGACCATTGTTTAATGTTATATTATAAATTGAATCAGGATCTTCAAAACTTATTGGCTTGATCTCGAAAACACACGATGATAGAAAATGCAAATAAGAGTATGCCGAAGGACCTCCCGTACTATTTTGAACATTCGTTGGTATATCTTGATGGTAAACACCAAAAACAACATTTGCTGGTTTCATTATAATTTTCAAAAGTTGAACAACCTTTGAACGTTCGATGTAATTCAATGAATCAATTACAATTAATTTACGTTTATTATCACTTGCATCTTCAGATTCTTTAAAGTATGGTATCAGTTCCTTTTCAAAATCCTTATCTAAAAGATTTATAAATACATCTTTGCCCTTGGTAATATAATCTGGTGGTAAAACAGTTTCATATGATAGATAGACTAGTGTTAATTCAGGATTAGAATTCCTGGCTTTTTGAACTAGTTCATTAGTTAAGTACGTTGCACTTTGAATGAATGTATCACTTGCAAGTAAAAATGGACAGGCTTCTCTAAGAGAAAAGACTCTGTTTAGTAAAACAACAGGTGAGGCAACAGATGCAGACATTTATGTGTGCTTGAAGAGATTATGTAATCTAATTGCACAAGAATCAACTAAAATTTGCAAAAACATGAAGTTGAAAAATTTGTGAATGAGTTTACGTAACCCACGACATGCTTTTTTGTTGTGTATTGGCAATAGCTAATTATCGATAAGTCAGCGTAGTGTTAGTAGCTTGCCCCAAGATTCAAATGAATAGTCTTACCACACAATTGTAGGGTATTGAGCAAGTTTGCAACTTCAAAATAATAAGTTTAAAATTTAAAAATGAATAATTGAATGTATTCATAGAAAAGTTTTTTAATAACCAAATCAAAGATTAAGTAAAACTAAAACATGTTCAAGAATTTACAAAAAATATTTCTTACTTCAGCACACATAAACTTTTTATATAACTTTTAGACAAACTATTTAGCATATCTAGAGAAAATTTATTGAACAAAACCAAAAGCTTTTCAATTCACCAGGGTATTTAATATTGGTGAAATTCTTGATATTGGTTCAGTGGAGAATATCCACGATAATCAAAATTCTCAAAACAATTTTCAAACTCAATATTAGGTGCAAGTTTACCATCACTTCTACGAACACTTTCTGTTTCTTTAAAATAAGCTTTGTTAACAAGTACTGTAATCATCTTGGATTGATAGTCAATAACATCATGATCCGAATGAAAGTCAATTTCCTTTGTGGTTTGATCTGTAATATTGAAACTGTTAAGTTCTTCTTCTTCTTCATCAATATCATCTTGGTCAATATCAATTGGAAGAGTTGGTGGGTAGCATTCATTTTCCCAATCTACATGATTTTTCTTACTTGGTTGGATAGGTAAATATACCATCCACTTATCAATCTTTTCTTTATGTGGCATGTTAAGCTCCTTTCTTGGATTAAATGATTCAGGAAATTTGGTTTTTTTAATTAGAGGAGATGGTGCCGTCTTAAAAACATTTACAGGATTGATTGAAAGTAAAGTGTCTTCTCTTGGGATCTTAAAACCATTAGGTTTTGGAGAACCTGTTTGAATATTGGAGATTTGTGGATTTTCTTTAACCTGAAGTTTACTAGTAGTTACTTTGGAAATATCAAGATTAGAAGAAGGCAGCGATAAACCATGTCTGTTGCTCTTATGAAAATAAGCCATATTTACTCAAATGGCTCTCTCTAGTGACAACTCTTATAAGAGAAGAAGGTAGCAAATAAATAAAGTAAGGATCCTTTTTAGGGCTTGAATTTTGATTTTTGTCATTTATGTACGCGGGGCTCAACGATTTTCACTTTTTGCTGAGGACATGCGTAATATTTTAAGAGTCTGCACTTGGGTGGCAATTTCTTTCTTGTTTGTAACTGAAAACAGGTAGAAGGATAAAAGGAGGATCAGAGGATGGGTGTTCATGGTCTGTGGGACATTGTGGGGCCTTCTGCTAGACCTGTAAGAGTGGAAGCTCTTCGAAATAAAAAATTGGCAGTTGATGCATCCATTTGGATTTATCAGTTTTTGAAAGCTGTTAGAGATTCTGAAGGTAACCAGTTGAAAAACTCACATGTTATAGGGTTTTTCAGAAGAATATGTAAATTGTTGTTTCTCGGAATTAAACCAGTGTTTGTTTTCGATGGTGGTGTTCCTGCATTGAAGAGAGAAACAATTCGAAAGAGAAAAGAGAAAAGAGAAGGAAATAGAGAGTCAATTGAACAAACCGCTCAGCGAATATTGGCAAAACAATTACAATTATATGCTGATGGAAAGTTGTCAGATAAAAGTGTCAAAATAAATAATAAGATAATAAAGGCACCATCCAAAGTTAAAACCAATTCGTCTGCAATTCGAAAAGAAAAACCAACCAATGAATTATATTTTGATGTCTATTATGATGACTTAGTTGATGGAGGAGAACAAAATGATCTAGATAGTATTAAAAATTTACCTGAGGATAAACCACTTGAAAATGAGAGTAAAATGTTTAGAAGACAAGATGATTATGATTTACCAATACTCAAAGAAGGGTTAAAAATTGGAAAAAATGATAATAGAATAACAACCGACTATGAATATGAGAGACTAACAAATGATATAAATGAGGATTTGGACAATGTTGATTTGGATCGTATTGATCCACAATCTAAAGAATTTGCTGATTTACCATTATCAACACAATATATCGTCCTTTCGCATCTCAGACTTAGATCAAGGTTAAGAATGGGTTATAGTAAAAATCAATTACAATCATTATTTCCAGATCCTATGGAGTTTAGCAAATTTCAAATTAAAATGGTTCAGAAAAGAAATTATTTTACCCAGAAAATTATGAATGTTACAGGTATGGATGGTGATGCAAATGAAGAAATAGTTTCACGAAGAATTGCAAGTGATAAAAATAGAGCTTATAATTTAAGACGAACAGGAGACGGATTTGCTTTAACAATATCAAAGGACACAATGGATGGTGCAACAAAGGAAAAACCTTTAATTTTAGATAATGAACTAATGGGGTTAAATCCAAATATTCAAGAAGTAGATAGTGAAAAATCAGATGGTTCAAATGATGATATAGATTGGGATGATGTTGAAGTAGTTGATCAAAAAAAGGGCAGAGAAAACCAAATTAAACCCAAATTAACTGAAATTGAAAATCCACTATTTATTGTAGATAGTGATGGAGAAATAAATGAAAGTGATGAAGAAAGTGTTGAAATGGAAGACGTCACAGAAGCAAAATCTGCAAATAAAGATGAAAATGATGAGATAATGAAACAAATTCAATATCTTTATGAATACTCAGACAAAAATAATAAGAATAAACAAAAGAAGGAAGTAAATGTAGAACCTCATGTTATTTTCTCTGATGATGATATGGACGAATTTCATACAGTTCAAATGCAAAAAATTGAAGATGAAGAATTGAGAGAGGCAATCGAAAGATCCAAAAAGGATTATTTGAACACTTTACATGACGAAAAAGAAGGTAGAACAACAAATGATCCATTGGATAATGAACTACCAATTATTTTGAGTACTTCAACATTGGCAAAAACTTTGAATTTACCTAATTTTTCCATGAAAAACAATTTATTATTTGGTGGTGATACTAAAAAACAAATCAAAGAGCCAGTTAAAGATAAAAATGCTAGAAAAGAATTAGATTTTGATTACTTGGAAAACTTGGCAAAAGAAGAGGCAGAAGCAGAGGCAGAAGAAGAAAAAAACGACGAAAAACCAAAACCTTTACCCCTACCAACATGGTTTGCAAGTCATACATCTTTTAATAAGCCCAGTGAGGATAAAGTTGTAGAACACAAGAAGAAGTACACTGAAGATGAAAAAGCAGGTATAGTTTCATATGGTGAGATTGCTAATTATTTTTCATCAGATGATGAAAATGATTTAGAACCTAATGATGTTATTGACAAAACAGATAGTAATAAAGATAAACCAATAGTACTTGATGATTCGGATACTAAAATATCAAACTATGATGAGCCAATACCAGTTGATGATGAGCCAATACCAGTTGATGATGAGCCAATACCAGTTGATGATGAGCCAATACCAGTTGATGATAAGCCAATACCAGTTGATGATAAGCCAATACCAGTTGATGATGAGCCAATACTAGTTGATGAGGCGCCAAAACAGTTTAAACAAGACAATAAGCCGAAAGTTTTGGAGTCAGTAGAAATGGTTGAAGTACTTAGTAATGATGAATCAAAGAATAAAGAAACAGAAAGAAAAGAAGAGTCAGAAGAAAATGTGGAGGAAGGGCCAAAGCACAAAGAAGAAAACGAACCCAACCAAGATAGTGAAGATAATGCCAAAATTAATAATTCGAATTCATTAGTTATTAAAGATGTATCAACTGATAAAGCAAAAAATACAGATGATGACACTGATTTTGAATTTTCAGATGATGAAGAAGTCAATTTGTTGTTCGGAATGGAAGAAGAAAAAAATTCGTATAATACGTTTATTAACAAAATTAAAGGAAACGATGCAACTTTAAATACATGGTCCCTTGCAGATGAATCACGATTACAAGAACAACTCAGAAAGCAGAAAAGAGATTCTGATGAAGTTTCCACAAAAATGATTTATGATGTTCAAGATTTACTTGCAAGATTTGGAATTCCATTTATTACAGCACCAATGGAAGCTGAAGCTCAATGTGCCGAATTAAAAATGTTAGGGTTAGTTGATGGTATAATTACTGATGATTCAGATTGCTTCCTATTTGGAGGTGATAGAATTTACAAAAACTTATTTAATGACAAGAATATTGTTGAATGTTATCAGGATGACGATATTAGAGAAGAGTTGGGATTATATAGGAATACAATGATTGAATTAGCTATATTACTAGGCAGTGATTATACTGATGGTATTAAAGGAATTGGTAAGGTTACAGCAATGGAAATTCTTGGTGAGTTTAAAAATCTACAAAGTTTTAAAAATTGGTGGATTGATTATCAAAATGGTATTATTGATGAGAGTAAAGATTCAACAATCAGGAAAAAATTACGTAAAAGTTTAGGAAAGAACTTATTTTTGAATAACGAGTTTCCAAATAAACTGATATTTCAAGCATACATTCATCCAGAGGTGGATCGTGATAAAACAGAATTTAAATGGGGATATCCAGATCTTGATAAACTACGTACATTTTTAAGATTTTATGCAGGATGGAATGAAGAAAAAGTCAATGAAATTCTAGTACCTGT
>JAKTWB010000122.1:0-31981 GCA_030560845.1 Pichia scutulata
TTTTTTTTTTATTTTTTTTTTTTATTTTATTTTTTTTTTTTTTTTTTTTTTTTTTTTTTTTTTTTTTTTTTTTTTCAATTCTTTTTCATATAATTCTTTAATCACAGAATATTTACTTTAAAAAAATTACATCGATCTTTAACTCCGTATAGCTAAAACTACAATTTTTATTTTTATTTTCAATATGAATAAATAGAATATAAATAGTATCTGTATATGTATAGAATGATCAAAAAGAGAATAAAAGGGAGTGAAAAAAAATTAATATTTAACAGTCCATACAACATAAATTTCATTATAAATCACTTCTAGTAATTTTGGAAACATCCAATGGTTCTTCAGTTAAAGTCTTTGGACCTTTAAATGGTTCACAAGATTCTCTTCTCTTTGTACCAGGAACTGGGATCTTGCCATTTTGGAAAGCTTCTAAAACATCGATAACTTCTTCCTTTGTTTGTAGATCTTCATAATAATCGTCATTCACTTGTAACATTGGAGCATTTGAACATGCACCTAAACATTCAACTTCTTCTAATGAGAAAAGTCCATCTTTTGAGACTTCACCCGGTTTCAAGTTTAGTTTTTCCATAACTGTTTGCATGACTTGATCTGAATTACATAATTGACATGGTGTTGTTGTACACACTTGAACATGATATTTACCAACTGGTTTTCTTTGGTACATGGTATAAAAGGTTGCAACTTCGTAAACTCTCATTGGTGGCATATCCAATTTTTTCGCAACGTAATTCATTGCAGAAATTGATGTATAACCAATTTGTCTTTGAGCCAAATCCAATAATGGCATACATGCACCTTTCTTATACTGTGGAGGATATTTCTTGATTATTTCTTCTGCTCTTTTCATGTTGTCTGATGTAAACTCAAATGGTGTATCCGCATTGTTTTCTTTCGTATCATTATGAACTGCAATGATATGACTCGATCTGATAAATGAGGAAGATGGTGATGATGCAAGTAGTCTTCTGGTGTTGTTTCTAACAGCTGCGGTGAACATTGTGTGTATATATAGATCCTAGTTGATGATCAACCCAAATGTTTGCTGCTCCATCTAGCACTTTCACAATTCCAAATTCATGTACCAGTTCCCCTCAACGCTTTCTCTTTTCGCTGCTCTTCGACGAATGAGAAAGTTTTCATTAATAAATAATAAATAATAAATAATAAATAATTAATGGGAAATAAATAAAAAAAAAAAAAAGATCTCCACCCTCTACACATCCGTACACCAGCAGTGCCATACCCCGAAGTCTATTTTTTATCATGATTTTTGTTTCCCGACCGTAATCAGAAAGTTTCTTTTGTTTAATTCCCGTTTTTTGTCCCACTAGTTCGTTATCTACGTTAGTTTCTTCAGTTGTTATCTCTGTCTCTGTTCTTTAATTTTAAAGTTTCATCACTTGCTTTCTATTAAAGTTTCTGTTCTTTATCTCTCTGCTCTTTTCTTCCTTATACAACAATGTCTAACTATCATATCAACACCCGTATTGTCAAAGTTTACCATGAAGATGGTAACATGGCATCCATTCCACCCATTTATCAATCAACTACTTTCAAAGCCGATTCTATTGATTCCTTATCAACTCAAAAATATGATTACACACGTTCAGGTAATCCAACAAGATCAACATTACAAGAACATCTTAAATCAATAATTAACTGTGAATATGTATTTGCAGTTAATTCCGGTATGGCTTGTTTAGATGTCATCTTATCTGCATTTTTAAAACCAAACGACGAACTGATTGCAGGTGAAGATTTATATGGTGGTTCTGATAGACTATTACATTTTTTTGAAAAAAAAAGTAATGTAATAATTAAACATTATGATACAACCAATTTAAAATTAATGAAACAAAAAATTACTTCAAATACAAAATTGGTTTTAATTGAATCTCCAACAAATCCTTTAATTAACGTTGTTAATGTTAGAGAAATTGCAAATCATGCTCATAAAGTTAATCCCGATTGTGTTGTCGTTTTCGATAATACAATGATGACTCCATTATTAATGTCACCATTAGAATTAGGTTGTGATGTTCATTACGAATCTGCAACTAAGTACCTAAATGGTCATCATGATATAATGGCTGGTATTTTAGCAACAAATAATGAAGAATTAGCTAAGAAAATGTTTTTCGTTATTAATGCAACAGGTTCAGGTTTAGCACCGTTTGATTCATGGTTATTAATTAGAGGTTTGAAAACTTTATCAATTAGATTAGAAAGAGAACAAGAAAATTGTATTAAATTAGCCAATTATTTAGTTAGTAAAGGTTTTAAGGTTAGATATACAGGTTTGAAATCTCATCCACAATATGAATTACATAATAGTCAATGTAAAGGACCGGGTGCAGTTTTATCATTTGAAACTGGTTGTATTAATTTCAGTGAATCAATTATCAAACATTGTAAGGTTATGTCAACAACCGTTTCGTTTGGTTCCGTTACTTCATTGATTTCATTACCTTTAAAAATGTCTCATGCGTCAATTGATAAGGCTGTTTTAGCTGAAAGACAATTCCCACAAGATTTAATTCGTCTATGTGTTGGTATCGAAGATGTTAGAGATTTAATCGCAGATTTAGATCATGCTATCACTGCTGCTAAAAGAGACAATGCCAAATTATAAGTATCGTTATAGAGTTATATAGTTAATATTCAGTCATTATAATATATCCCATATTATAAAACTCATGTAGTATCTCTCATCGATTAGTTTCGCATCATCATGTGTTTTCCAATTGTGTAATTGTTTGGAATTACTTCTTTTTTATTCTTTTATTTAATTTTTAAATGGTGATACAAAATTTTACACACAAAATATGCGTTCATTTACCGATAACAGCAACATAACCATCTGAATAATGAACGATTGTGATTTCTACTGGTATGACTGTTATCATTTTCATTTTGGAAGAAAGGATTCTCAGCTTCATGGGATTGAATATATCCATTTGAACGTCCTTGACCACCATCAGCTAAAAGTCCCGTCCGTTCATTAACTTGAGATGCTGAAACTGCACGAACTTTGGCATTTCTTGAATTACCTACTACATTATTATTATAATAATTCTGTGAATTTTGTTGGTGCTGCTGTTGTTGTATTTTTTGTTGTTGTTGTTGTTGTTGCTGCTGCTGCTGCTGTTGTTGTTGTTGTTGTTGTTTTTGTTGTTGTTGGTAATACTGATTATGTTGATTTGATTGTGATTGTGATTTGGATACATTGGTTTGGTTTGTAGTATTGGTATTATGACGTGCAGCTGATCCATATCCATTAAGATTAATTTTTTTATTTTTATTCCAACTCCAACCTTGACCATCATTTAATTTCATCCAATCATATTCGAAAAAATCAAAACCATTATTATTTATGGCCAAATTTGCATCGGAATTACTTGATGAAGTTTGTAGTAATAGTTGCTTTGATTGACTTTGTGATTTAGTGCTTGCCAATGAGGATGAAGAATCAACCGAATTTGAATGGGTATGTGAATGTTTGTTATTATTATTATTATTATTATTATTGTTATTATTACTGTTGTTGTTGTTATAAATATCATCTAAAATTGAACGGAATAAATTAACATACCCCAGATAATCAGGTTCTTCATCAAATTGAAGTGATCTGACTTGCCGTATATATTCAGCAACTTGTAATGGTAAACCGGAACATAATTCAGGAATCGGAATCTTTTGTTTTCTTTCACCAATTTTCTCATATTTTAATTTATTAGTCGGTGCCTTTAATCCTTGCCATGGTAATTGACCTTTGAGAAAATAAACAAAAACATTGCCCAAACTTTCCAAATCATCTCTTCTTGACTGTTCTCTGCCTAAATGTGTATTAATTGACATATATCTTGCAGTACCACTCAAAGATTTCCTTTCTCTATAAGGAATATGAGCATGTGTCATAGGATCTCGGTATTGTTTAACCATACCATAATCAACCATATAAATTGTGTTATCAGTGGCTGTAGCACCAATCAAAAAATTATCGGGTTTAATATCTCTATAGATTAAATTGTTTTCATGTAAGAATTGAATTCTTTCAATCATTTGAATTGCCAACCTTGAAACAGTTGTAATTGAAAATTTCCTACCACACCATTCAAATAAATCTTCTAATGATGGTCCTAATAATTGAATAATTAGAATATTATAATAACCTTCTTGACCAAAAAAATAAACCTTCGGTACCCCTTGAATGGATAAATATCTATTAGCTTCCCTTTCAGGATCTTTATAATAATGATTAACAGCAGAATTTAAAATTTTATAAGCCCTAAACTCATCTTTTAGTTGTGGAGCCTCACTTTTCCTGGATTCAAATTTAATTGCAACTGGTTGATTAGATCGAAGAAGGTCATAACCTTTAAAAATTATTCCAAATGATCCTTCTCCAATTTTTTGAGCAATTTGATAATGTGATGCAATTATATTTCTATTTTTATTGGTAGTATTATTGTTATTTGATGCTGATGACGCACGTGAATCGGTGTTGACGTTGCCATTAGAGCTGGTATTATGGGGTGTACCACTTGCCATTGACGTTGTCGTAGCGATTGTCGTGGATGGCAAATTGTTCTGTAAGTTACTGTGAGAAGTCATACTTTATAATTAAAAATGTTAACAGGTAGATTTTAATTTTTTTCTTGGGTAGCTTGTTTTAGGATTATCGTATTGTTGGAAAATGAGATTATTAATGCAACCAAGGAATGTTAAAAAAAAACTAAGACTGGGGTTAACAGGTTGATCCTTCAAATGAAAATCTCAAGCTCTGTTGGGGGGTGGAAATGGACGAATAGATGTGACTAGTTGCAAAAAAAGAGAAACAGATAAACAAACAGCAAATTTGCAATTAGTGGTTTCCGGTTTTTTTTTCAGTAAATTGCGAGTTTCGTTGATAGTGGATGAAAAGATGAAAAGAGGTTTCCATTTCTTGGTTCTCGCTTCTCCACCCAGATTGGCAGGGCACGATAGTTCGTGGGAAGGCTGGATTTATCGTGGGGATTCTCGTGGGGAATCTTGTGGGACTTCGGTGGAGAACTCGAGTTTTCCCACGGAGACGGGACTTGCACCAGTTTATTACGATTCAGTTACTTATGTATGGTTTTATACATGATTTTATATACATCCAACTATCATCATCTATTTCTTACCCTTCTTCTTGTTTTTCTTATTCTTCTTCTTGTTGTTATTGCTACCAGGACTGTTTTTGTCGTCTGCCATTTCGATTTCTTCAACATCTTCAGTAGTGTCATTGGCATCAGTAGTTTCTTCACCGGCCTCTTCAACAGCTGGCTCTTCAACAGCAGGTACTTCAACAGCTGGTTCTTCAACAACTGGTTCTTCAACAGCTGGCTCTTCAACAGCAGGTACTTCAACAACTGGTTCCTCAACAATTAGCACTTCAACAGCAGGTACTTCAACAGCTGGTTCTTCAACAGCTGGTTCTTCAACAGCTGGTTCTTCAACAGCTGGTTCTTCAACAGCTGGTTCTTCAACAGCTGGTTCTTCAATAACTGGTTCTTCAACAGCAGGTTCTTCAACAGCAGGTACTTCAACAGCTGGTTCTTTAACAGGTATAGTTTTTTCTTCAATTTCTTTTCTTGGTTCAACAACTGACTCAATTTCCGATTCAACATCTTCATCATCTATTAAAAAAGAATCATTGGTTGCAACGTTTTCTTTGCTTGGTGTGAAATCTCTTTTCCCTTCAACATTTGGATAAACTGGTGAAATTAGTGTTTCATTTGGTAAATGTTCAGTATTTGAAGTAGTTGTAGTTGATGTGTTTGGAAATTTATCATTCTTGATATTTTCTTCCGGTTTAATGTTTATTCCATTAACGTTTCTTTTCTTTTTGACCAATAAATCAGCATCAGTAATATTATCATCATTGATATTATAGTTTGGATCCATTTTCTTTGCTCTTGCAATCGATTTCGCCTTTAAAACATCAAAGTAATTATAGCTTCTACCATTTGAAATGAAAATTAAATCTTCATCCTCATCAATTTCATAATTATTATTTAGAAATTCATCCGCTAAATTTGATAGAAATTCATTAAATGAGTCTGCAATAACAAATTTTGTATTATAATCTCTACCAAAAAGAATGATTTGACCCCATTTACCCAATTCATTTGGATTTAAATCAAGTGCAATATTATTACCAACATTATCTTTAACAAACGGAATCCACAATGGATCATAATAAATTTCATTAATAAAGTTTGGTGGACAGGATTTTTGTAAACCAAAAGCTGAATTAATTACACTCGGTTCTTTCTTTTCAAATCTTTCATAAACTCTTCTCCAAATATTAGTTTCTACAGCAATTGTTTCTAAGTCCATTAAAGGATAGGTAAAAATTAAACCACGAGTTTTACCCATACTAACTTGTCCATCATGTAATTGATATGAATCTCTAAAAGAAGATGGTAGACTAATGTCTAAATCATTTTCAAAAGCATTCAAATCATTAGCTGTTGCACCACCTTCCATATCATCACCTAACTCAGGAAACTCACTATCTAACCAATCATCAATGCTTTCCCAAATTTCTCCAACATCTCGTACAGGTTGTCCATTCTCATAATTTCTTAATTCAATTTGCGAATCATTATGTAGTTGTGAGCGCATGCCTGGTTTATACGGGATGGCACTATTTGATTTACTTACATTTGCATTATTATAAATTGTACTTGAATTTTTATTATTTGAAGATGTTGAAGGTCTTGAATGAGCAACTAATGAAGTAGTAGATGCGTTGTTTTGGAACGACACTTGGGAACCGTTATTTAAAGGTGTATTTGCACGACGTGGAGATGAAGATTGTTGAGCATGACTTTTATTGTCGTTGTCGTATTGAGCATAGTGATCGCTGGTAGTGACGTTGTGGAAGAACTCCTTGACGTTTCTGAAAAAGCTCATTGTGTCTTAACTAATGACTTGTGTTTAGTTACGGCTTAGTTTGTGTCGTGGGCCTAAACAAAACAAAACTAAACAAAACAAAATAAAAGAAAACAAATGTAATTGTAAGCTCAAGCCAATTCTTTTAACTTTCGTTTCTTAGAACAACAAAAACAACTTTGTTTTGGGCGAGACTCGAGATTTCCAATTTGCTATTTTATTTTTTATTTTATCTCCGTCTTCCGGTTTTATAAGGTTCAGTAGAACCAAACATTACATATTACAAGTTTTAGCTTAGATTTTTACACACCAGTAGAGCAATGCTTATTTCTTTTTACCCAAGAGAATATCAAGGGTTGACAATTGACTGGAACTAGGAGCTTGTGTTACGTTTCGATGCGAGCGATTACCTGTACGGGCACGTACACCAGATCTAGCACGAGCACGTCCAGTGATTCCACCTCGGGATGGAACTTTAGAAACAGATGTTGGCATTGGAATATCGAATAATGCTGTTGGAACATTGTCATCATTCTCGTCAGCTTCGGACTCTTCTTCGGAGTCAGAATTTTCGATATATTCTCTGGATTTGGTAGTTGTTTTATTGCTTGATTTCGTTCGTGTTGTTTCTTTTTGAGGTTTTTGTGTACTCGTCGTAATTGGTGTTTCACTACTAAACATCATTGGTAAATTTGCATCGTTTGTTACAGTTGGAGTGAATGAACTTGTATTAGTGTATTTTGTATTTTCTTGTACTTTTGGCATTTCATACTGTGTTTCAGCTTTAATTCTCTTCGCAAGTTCTCTAAAACTCTTTTTAACATCTTTGACATTACTTGTAATCATTAAATCATTATCTTTTGTACTATCATCATCCTGCAAATTTAACTGTTTAAGTAAATCAATATGACCTTCTTCTTCATCTTTAACAAACCTATCCAAAATACTTTTATCTTCTTCATGTTCAAGTAATGTCTCTAATGTATCAGAAACTTTCTTTTTTGTCAGCATAATCAATTCATTATCATGAAGTTTTTCATTAATCATATGTAAAATATCATTTTCATCATTATTACTGCCAAAGTTAATATCCTCATCGGTTAAACCTTCACCATCATTCATCTCACCGTTGGAAATCAACAAAGAATCGCTATTATGATTCTTATTATTATATCTTTTCTTTTTAAAAAATAGTACGACATCATTAATATTCGCCACTTTACCAACAAATCTATTTGAAAAAAATCTTGGATTTTCTACTTCATAACCTCCGGAATATTCAACTCTTAATCTGATCAATGGTAATGGTATATCTTCATCAGTTAGTATTCCATCATTAAATAACTCAATATTACTTTGTTTCCAGTTTGTGTTTGCATTTGAAATCATTGTTTCAACCTGACTCATCAAAAAATTCAAAACTTGATTCTTATTTGAACTTGTTGCACTTAATCCAGTTTGAAGTAAAACGACATCTTTCATCACAAATGGCCTGACAGTTTTTAGTTTGATTGGCTTCAACGAAAAGTCTTTACCTTTGACACTTAATATGTAAACATGTTTATCTAAAGTTTCACCTTCACTTAATGATGTTGCAATGGATGACCCACCTTGTAAAATATATGTACCGGTTATGTCATTTTTAACTGCAACAGGTTTACAATCATGTTCATGACCCCAAAGCACAAAATCTAAAAATGCTGGTAACGATGTTTCTTCAACAACTCTAACCCCTGGTCTGTGAACATGATTTTGGTGAATACACATCAAATTAAACCATTGAATTCCTTCATTGTCATCAGTATTAGGTTCCAAGAATTCTAAATTGCCACTAGCCATTGTTTTGATTAATCTTTCTTCTCTAACGCTATGTAATCCATACAATGCTAAATTGGTCTTACCCTTGTTGAATAATAGTGGACAAACCGTTATCTGCTCATTATCAATTATTCTACCAAAATGATTAAGTAAGCCGCCAACACTCAAAATATCCAATGGTGATAATAATTCTTCACCAGTTGCATCATCATGATTCCCACTTATTGCATATAATGGCATACCTACATTAACATTCATATCATATTCTGCAGGATATGCAAAATGTTTTGTTGCCATTGCATCACTTGGATCAGAAACTAACCTGTATTCAATCGGTTTGTCATTCCAACAATGTTCACGTAATGTCCTCATAACATGATAATATGATTTTTTGGTAGGTGCATTAATATGAAATAAGTCTCCGCCTTGCACAACCAGATCAACGTCAAATTCACGTCCAATATTCAAGATCTCTGCAAATGTCTTCCATGAATCATCTCCACGAATTTGATCATTTTCCATATATCCGACATGATTATCAGTGGTCAAAAGTATACGAAATGTATCTGGCCCATCCTCTATGTGCTGAACTTCTGGCATTATGTTTTAAAAAATGCATAGAGCCTGAGAATAAAATCTGAAATTTATTTAGAACGCCATAATCCATGTACTTCATATTTTCTATTTTCAAATACTAGTTTATTCATGATTATTGTCACTCGCGTTACGTTCAAGGTTAGGTTAAAGGTTTAAGGTATCTCCAATTTATAATAGCTGCAGCTATACAATTAATGTTCTGGATAATAAACAATGTCTCTACACAAGATAGTAACCCTTTTAAACAGTCTTCTCCATTCTAATGGATCACCTGTTTTTCTTAAAAAATCTATTTTTCTAGCTGCTAAATTATCTGCAACTTTTGAAAGCACAATTTCACCTGTTAATCTATTGTTATAATCATCAATATAATCAATTTGAAAACGTATAATACCACGATAAACGTTATTTTCAAGGACTTGCTGTGTTATCTGTTGACATGGAATGTCTTCATCGGATTCAATTATATTTAGTTGCATTAAAGATTCTGTTAAAATAGTAACAATTGTATCTAATTCTGAAAAAGAAAAAAATCTTGTTAAATTATCTGCATATAATTCTGGGTGTTTATCACGTTTTATCGTACGTTTGTTGAATTCTTGATCAATAGTTTTATACCTACTTTCGAAATCAATTTCTTTTTCTTGTCTGTAAAATTGTAAGATTGCTGGATCCATTGCAATCAGTTCTAACTCTCTTTGATGCTTGAAATCACTTTCATTCTTTAGCTTTTTACGTTTTGATTTTTCGCTATAAGGTTGTTGTGAATATATATTTGTGTATAATCTATTAGTCGTATCGTCTAAATCATCAATGATGACTTTTTCTATTGGCTGTGTTTCTAGTTTTCTTCTGTTACTTTTCTGTGTTGCTGAATATTCCGTAACTTTCTTAAACTCACCATCACTCATATTGATGTATAAGTTAACTAGCAATCTAGCCTTCAATTTATTTGGATCTTTACACATACCTTTCGAATCGAGAAGCCCTCTATCTTTCACCATCCATTGATGTTGTTTTATTTTATCAATTGAAATTCTTTCACTAATATCAGGCACTAATATTTTTCTTAATAAACTTAATGCACCCAGATTGATTTTATTCCAAGGGCTCACTAAAACTTCACCTTTATTTTTAATATAATATGCATAATCATTATCTTCCATAACAGGCATTTCCCATGCAATTTTACCTGTCAATAGTACAAATAAAACAATTCCACATGACCAAATATCACATAATGATGGATCATAATTAGATGTAACAACTTCAGGGGCAGCATATGGCGGAGAGCCACAAGATTTGTTACATTTTCTTTTTGGTCCTGTTTTTTTTTGAAAAACAACTGCTAAACCGAAATCAGTTAACTTCAAATTACCTCTTGAATCCAGAACTAAATTTTCTGGCTTTATATCTCTATGCGCAACACCTTTTGAATGTAAAAATCCAACTGCATGAACTAATTGAGTAAAATAAAAGTGTGCAACATCTTGATCAACACCTAAATCGGGTTCAATTTTGTCAAATAACTCACCATTCTCAGCTAATTCCAATGCAATCCAAGCCCAATCTCTATTGTAGGCAAAATCATACATGGTAATGATATTTTGATGTGGAACTTGCTTCTGAATATACGCCTCTCTAGCTATATCTTCAGGAGACAAACCCTTTTCAGCAGCAAAAGGTATATATACCAGTTTTATTGCAACATATTTAGGATTTCCACTGTATGTTTCACCAAATTTAACAATTGCAAATCCACCATGACCTATTGTTTTCCCCAGATTTACGCGTTTAATTGGTGGCAAAGGAGCCATCTGCGAGAGATGGTACATTTGTGACATTCCCCAAGTTGTCGGTTTTCTTTTGGAATTTTGTGGAATCAAGAAAATACAAAGGAATGCTATGAAAAAGACATGTTTCAAAATGCAAAATAGATCAAATTAAAGATCAAACACATGTTTACTTTTCACTATCGCGTTTCGTTTCATGTCAACTTTAAGTTTTAAGTTTTAAAGTATAAGTAAGTGATAAACAATAAGTAAGGCAGATCAAGCTATATAACTACTTCAGAAAGGTCAGGTACCCATGATGCTTCAACAGGACGGAAAACTTTCAGTTCACCGCTTTCTAATTTTCCAAGATCAATATCTGCAACACGGACTTTTTTGACACCACCGATATTTTGATGAATAATTTCTAACCATTTTAATCTACCATCTTTACTAAAGTCATCACTTGGTTTAACATCAAGTACAATAGCCGTATGATCTGGTGCACCAAACGTCATTGTACGTTGCGGATATTTGAACACACATGTCTTAAATTGTAAAATATCACCACGACGAATATCATCCGAGACGGATGGAATCGTGATATCTGGAATACTGTTGTTTGTACCAGTAAATGCCGCAATACATGCACCATGCACAAAACCTGTTGAAATGAACGCATATTTTCCACATGCCTTTTCAAGCGCATCATGTGCCAATGTCCAACATTCACCGTTTCCAACCATTTGTCCCTCTTTAACTTCACACCAACTGGCAATATGTTCAGCAAATTTTTCATGACCTTCAACTAATAATGCTTTAGTAACTGATGGTGGTGGAATAAATTCAACTTCATTTGTTAATGTATCCAATGGGATTGAAGCACCTTTTTTCCAAACAAGTTTCAATCTTAATGTCCCTAAATCCTTTAATCTAAACCCATAAATTTTAAATTCTTTTGTACCAACGTATCCATGACTTAATTGATAATTAAGTCCCTCTAAATCTTTTGGTAACTTGGAATTATTACTCTTAAACCACCACAAAGATGTTAATTCTAAGTTTAAATCCGGTGCTTTCCATGATGCTGTCGATCTTGATGGAGGCGCAACCGGCGCTTTTGTTCTCGACGGTGGTGGTGGGGGAACTGATGATCTGGTTGAAGAAATTGAGTTTGATGATGATCTACTTGCAGGAGGTGCAGGAACCGGAGCCTTCAAGTTTTCTGATTTTTTCATTGATATTTCAGGTTTTGATTTGTAGGACGTTTCAGGTTTAATTTTATGTGGTGGTTTTAAAAGATCATCATCATCGGCAAGGCCTGGTAACGGAACACCGTTTGAAAGTGTTACTTGTACCAACGTTGAAGATCTTCTGTTTGGTAATGGTGGTCTATCTTCATCAATACTAACATCATATGCATCAAATTTACCTTTAATTTCAAATGCATCATTTTTGATTATCGGTTTTTTTGACGCTGGTCTCTGTGGTCTCTTTGGCGCTTCAGGTGGAGTTTCTGACCGTCTTCTTTCATGTCTATTTTCTAAATTGTTTTTTATTGGGGTTTCTCTTCTCATACTTCTATATCTTTTATTTTCGTCATCATCATCATTATCTTCATCAGAATATTCATCATAACCGTTGCCTTTGTTTTTCAGTTTATCTTTCATTTTCGAAAACTTATCCATAGCCTTATTTGCTAATGGTCCGGACTTTCCTTTTGCACTTTGTAAACTTTCCATCGAAAAAGTCCTTGCATTTTGTAAAAACTGTGACGAGGAATTTTCTCCTCGAATAATATGACTTCTACTATCACCGTAGTCATCATTAACATCAACAGAAAAATCGTAATCATCATTATAATGACGGCTTCTGTGTGGTTCTCGGACAGAACCAGACTTTTGATGCGGTGTAATAAATCTCTCAGTATGTCGAGGTTGCTGCTGCCTTGGGGCACTATGTTTCCGCTGTGGAGTTTCAGGTTGGTTAACAACATGAACTGATCTTTCATCAGCATATTCGTCAGAATAATAATCATCTTCACTTAATGGTTCACCCGTTGGTTGAGGTGAATCTGGTTTTGTGGCTTTCTTAGGTCTTGTTGGCATTGCTGGTGGTCGTTCCTTTCTTGCCGGAAGTTTTGGTGGTGCAGATTCATCATCATCGGATACTTTGACCTGTGATTTAATGTTTCTTGCAGGTAATGAAGGCGGAGCATGCTCATTATGATTATCGTAAATATTATTTTGAGTTCTGACAACAGAATTTCTTTTGGGTGGTATTGGCAATGATGTATTCCCTTTCAACGGAGAACGCATACCTTCAGCATAATCAATTGTATCATTACCAACATCATCATTGTCAGTATCATTATTCCTTGATGATTTTCTCAATGGGGATGCCATGGTTGAGGCATATGCTGATGCAATTGCTGTTTGGTTTCTTTGTGGGGGTAACGGATATCCATTTAATTTTAGATTATCTTTCTTGAATGGACTCAATGGCATATTACGTATCGGATGTACAGGGATAGATGACAAACCTGTTGATGCAAGCCCAGGATTGTTACTGTCTTCCTTTTGATGATCTTCTTCTTCTGACTCATCGGAATCTAATGCATCTGAATCAATTGTCATTGTAATTGGTTTTGAGACAATTGAATCATTAGTTGATTGACGCAAAGCTTTCATTTGTTCATTACCAGTTTTTCTAAAGCCGGTGTTTGTTGATGCAACTAAGTTATTGTTAGTTTTAAAATCTGAAGCTGTGACTATATTATTTTTTGAAACATTACCAGCAGTGAATTTCTCGAGACCTGGCTTTTTTGCTGGAATTGGAGGTAAATTTCTTGGTTTCGGCTTGATTGGAGGAGGTGGACCTTTAGACATGCTTGATTTCAACTTTCGTTAATAGTATTTAGGTTTCCTTTGCTGTGTGAGTCCAGAATATCTTTTTCTTGAAAGATATTTGTTAAGAATAGAATGTTTGCTGGAGTGAAACTTGAGATTTGAAATTTGAAATGCTGAGGATAAAAAAAGCATGTTAATGAATCTGGAGAGTATTATTTGGATTCTTTACTTTTATTTCATGTTCTCCCTGTCTTTTTGCTAGAATCATGGATTAAATATTGTACGCAAGAACACACATAATGAGACGTACACTTTTCAGTATATTGGCATTGTGGTTGTCATTATCTAACAATCTTGCCAATGCACATGGAAATCACGGATCAGAGACATATAATTCACCAGAGGAATACAAGGAAGGGATTCCACCAGAATTTGAGGGATCATGGGAACGTTGGCATATGTCTCATGAACACGGATTGGATGAGTTTACACCAGATGTAGTTTTTAAAATACATGCAATTAGTGAATCTCCCGATTTTATTACAAAAAAGGATGTTTTGAGGATGTATGGATTACAGAGAGATGAAGTTGTTGGTCAGGGTGATGGTATGGGGGACCATGATAATAGTGAGTTAGTTTCTCAAGAATTGAAGGATAAAGTCATAAACACAGTTTTTGGTTTAATTGATAAAAATCACGATGAGTTAATTGATTTGAGTGAATGGTTAGATTACTCCACAAATGGCGGTGAATTACCAGATTTTGGTTTAGGTCCAGGCCATGAATACGACTTCGAAGAAGAATATGAAAAACATCACTGGTTGCAATACCATGCAGTTGATGATCCTGATATTGAAGTTATGCATAAAGAAGATGTTGAACATGAACTTTTACATCATTTTCATGAAATTGAACACGATGATGAAGATATGCATGAGAATCCAAATGGTATAAAATACAATGTTCGTAAACCAATTTTGGTTAAGAATATTCCACCCAGTTTTCAATATTAATTAGTTTCTATTACTTTACAATTAAATTTTCGGTTTTCTGTATAATAAAGTGGTTTATATTTATTGTATAACGCCCGATGGGTATTTTTTGAGTTAATCATGATAGGATATTTGTATTAAGAGATCGAGAACACAACTAATCAAATATAATGATAATAAGAGTAAAATTAAAATGAATAAAAGACAAAAATTATATAAGAGATTTAATGATAAAATTTAAAAAATAAGTTAATTAATTAGTTATTTAAAAATCTTCACCATCAGATGAAACGTAAGCATCACCTAATTCCTTCTTCTTCTTCATTCTTTCCTTCTTCTTCTTTCTTAATTCAGCTGATGATAACTTAGCCTTCTTCTTAGTTGCTGCAATCTTGTTACCCATAGCATCGAACTTATCACCTTCATCTTCTTTCTTGGAAATTCTTGGACCAGCACCTTGACCTTGAACCCAATTGTGACCAGATGGAATCATCATACCGTCTTGAACAGCCCAAACTTCTTCGGTTAAATCCTTAGTGAATTCAGCAGAGTGAGTAATGATAATAACACCACCTTCGAATGCCTTTAATGCCTTGGATAATGCACCTAAAGAATCTCTATCTAAATAATTGGTTGGTTCATCTAAGACAATTAAATGAGGTCTTTGCCATGTACATGCAGCTAAGACTAACTTAACCTTTTGACCACCGGATAAACCTCTAATTCTAGAGTGAGAAACTAATTCAGTTTCCAAACCCAGCATAGCACAATGTTCTTCAATTTCCTTTCTGGTTAAAGGTCTGAATTGACCAGATGCTAAAGCTTCCTTCATATCAACTTCAGCAACCATCTTGGAATGTGATTCAACTAATTCACCTCTTGGTAACCAAGCGTTATCAACGGATAACATTGGAACCCATCTTTCAGATTTCATACCAATATTTTCACCTAAAGTAAAAGAACATTCATATTCATAAGTGTTCTTGAACTTTCTTCTAGCATGAATACCAGCAATTCTTCTTGGAGAACCTTCAATCTTGAAAATCTTGTTCATAGCTTGTTCATCGTTTTCATTAATTTGTCTGGAAGCTCTATCCATGGTTTCTCTATCTTCACCAGTTTGGAATCTCCATTGAATATATTCGGATGGGGTCTTATCTAAGTGGGAATCAATATGTGCAAACGCATGTTGTTTAATGTAAGCAATTCTACAATTTTCATGAACGTAAACTTCACCAGTAGTTGGTAATAATTCACCAGTTAAAACATTAATTAAAGTGGACTTACCAGCACCATTTGGACCAATAACAGCAATTCTTGATGATAAAGAACATTGGAAATTAATATCAGTAACTTGTGGTTTGACAGTACCTGGGTATTGGAAAGACATATTTTGGACCTTGACAATAGCCTTTTGTTTAGTCTTAACACCTTCTAAGAAACCTGGTTCTGGGAACTTGAATTCTAAGTCAGATGCACCAATTTCTTCGTATGCCTTTGCAGCTGGGACCTTCTTAATGAATTCAGATAAGTTACCCTTGTACTTTCTTAACTTGTAACCTTCATAATGGATAATGTATTGGGTAGTTCTATCTAAGAAACCAGAATCGTGAGAAACAGTGATGGAAGTAATACCACAAGTGTTTAAGTAATCAACTAACCAAGTAACATTAACAACATCTAAATGGTTGGTTGGTTCATCTAATAATAAGATATCAGCATTCTTTAAAACAGCCTTTGCTAAAGCTAATTTCATCTTCCAACCACCGGATAAAGCAGAAATTGGTCTGTCTAACATTTCATCGGAGAAACCGAATTCGGTTAATTTAGCTCTAACAGTTTCTCTGTCACCAGTATCACCTTCAGAAAGAACGTAATCAGTAGTTGGGGTTTCAGCGTGAGTACCATCAATATCATGTTCAACATAAATAGTTCTACATTCTTCTTGAGTTGGGAAACCTTCAACTTGACCATTTGCAATAGCTCTCATTAAAGTAGATTTACCAGCACCATTTGGACCACATAAACCATATCTTCTACCTCTCTTTAATCTTAATTGAGTCTTGTTTAATAAAATCTTTGCACCATAAGCTAATGAGAATTCACAGTTACATAAATCTTCACCTTCATCATCTTCATCAGCCCAAACTGGAGGTTGTGGAATGTTATCAACAGAAGTTTTTCTGAATTCTTCGATAAGATCCTTTGATTCCTTTTCATGTAAGAAGATAGTTAAGAATGGAGTTAAAGCCAGACCCCAAGCTTGTGGATCAATCTTTCTTTCATCAATTAAATCAGCAGCAATTGCAGCAACATAACTTTTAACAACATTGAATCTTGCTGGTGTTTTTGCAACTAATTTTTCTAAAATTGCTAAATTGACCTTAACATCACCGGCATGAGAAAGTTCTGGGATAGAATCATCTTCTGGAACAGCACCAACTCTTCTTAAAGTAGTTAAAGCTCTTTCGGTAACAGATCTTGCTTCTGGATCTGCAATAACTTCCAAGTTAGATTTTAAAGCTGGTAATAATTTAACTAAGAATGGTGCAATAACTTGTGGATCATCGACTAATTTACACATGTTATCAACAATAACAGCAGCCTTTCTCTTAATTGAAGTATCTCTTTCAGCTAAACCTCTTGATAATAATGGAGACATAATTGCTAAAGCAGCAGTGGTAACTTCAGAAACAAAAGTAGTTGCACCTAAAGCGTGAACGGTTTCTGGAACTTCCTTTGGATTTGCAATAGAAGAAATTAATTTTGGAATGAAAGGTTCAATATCCTTGTTTTGAACAGTTGCAGTACATTTGGTTAAACATTCAGTTGCAGCATTCTTAACATCACTTTTAGTATCCCACATAGCTTCAGATAAAACAGGAATTAAGTCAATCATTCTTAATGCTAATTGATCTTTTGCAGTGTCAACGAAGATTGCAACAGCACTTAAGATTGCAACCTTTTCTTGCCATTTAGCAGTAGTTGATAATCTTTCAACTAATCTTGGTAAAATATCCTTGATAGCAACAGGAGTGACAGATCTAACTAAAGCAGTTAAAGCCTTGACTGCAACATCTCTAACTTCTTGTTCTTTGCTACCGGTTTTTTCACAAATAACTTGAGTTAATTCAACAACATAAGGTTCGACAGATGGAGATAAGTCAGATTCAGAAGCAATATGAGAAATAGCTTCTAAAGCATTAGCAGTAGTTTTCTTGTCATTAAGAGCTTTCTTTAATTGTTCAAAGAATTCAACAGGAACATCGTGTTCAATGATTTCACCATTTAAGAAAGAAGCAACATTTGCAGCAGCATCATCTAAATTTTCAGGAGTTGCAATTGCTAATTTGTTGAAAAGTTCAGAAAGAACTTCAACAGATTGTTTTGATTCAGCAGCAGCAGACATGTTTGACTGAAGTTGTATGGAAAAGAAGAAGAAACGAGAGGTAAAAGGAGAACAAAAGAAAGAGAAAAAGTGTTTAGTACCAGAAGAAAAGAAGCGGAACAGGATTTTGCCGTTGGCTAACCAACGAGGGTTTTGGAAAGGTTGAAGAAAAATTTTTCACTCAGCTCAGATTTTCAATTTAAATGAAAAATTTTTCACGAAAAAGAAACAAAAAAAGGAAAAAAGAAAAAAAGAAAATTGTGAAAATTGTGAAAATTGTGAAAATTAAAAAATTCTGAAAAATTCAGAAAAATTCAGAAAAAAGAAAAAAAATTCAGAAAAATAAAAAAAAACAGAAAAAAAAAGAAAAAAAGTTGAAAAAGTTGAAAAAGTTGAAAAAGTTGAAAAAGTTGAAAAAGTTGAAAAAGTTGAAAAAGTTGAAAAAAATAAAAAATCTTATCGGCGCGACGATTTCCCGTTTGGGAACTGACTTGTCCTTTGTTGGAAATGAAATCTGAAAATGCCCCATGTTCGTGAAATCTGCATGCTGGATCAAAATTGGAAAAGATGAAATTGGCTGCTATCTAAGGTCTACAATCACAAGGCATCATCTCATCACCAATTGTTTCTTTTTTGACCTTAAATCCACTTTTTTCTAGTCTTTTTCCACCATTTCATCCCTTCCCATCATCGTCACAGTCCATTCAGGTTGTTTCAACACTCCCTTTTAATAGAGCATGTTAGATTTGGTCAATTACCCTCTATTTCCCCTAGAGGAATTATCACCCGAAACTGTTGTTAAACTACCGAAACATCCACATGCTGAATCAAAATCAGTTAAATTGTACATCATACTAGCTGAACCTCATTTATTTCTTGAAGGTTTTACCAAAGAAGAAGTAACGTCTAGACCTCCTGCTATTCTAAGAGGTTGTTTATTTCTGAGAATTTCTCATCCGGTCAAAATTAAAGATATTTCTCTCAAATTAAAAGGTACTTCGAGAACCGAATGGCCTGAAGGTATACCACCAAAGAAGACTGAACATTTTGAATCAAATGGGATAATCAATCATACTTGGCCATTTTTCAACTATGTTAATAGTTATCCAAGTAATCCAAACCAAAGAAATAATGCTGATTTGTATATTCCTAAGTCTGACTTTGATGTTTCCAATTTTTCTTTAGATAACACGTTGTCTCCTGTTAGTTCAGTCACTGATTTAAAACCTATGATGTCTCCAGTTAATCTTTTAAAATCATTTCGAAGTCCTACAGCTCATTCAACGGGAACCTCTCACAGCAGTGATTTAAATACGGTTACTTCAAATCCCGGTCACGATGATAATAAAACTTTTCTTCCAGGAGATTATATTTATTCTTTTGAAATGCCAATCCAATGCTCAAGTCCTGAGTCCGTCAATGTCACTTTTGGTTCAATAAGTTATGAGTTGGAAGCTCATGTTGAAAGAAGTGGTACTTTTAAGTCAAGTCTAACTGCAAGACGTCCACTTAGTCTGGTTCGTGCTCCATTTGAAAATTCCAGCGAAGAGAACGAACCAATTATAATTAATAGGGATTGGGAGAATAAGTTACAATATGATATAGTCATTTATTCAAAACAAGTCATTTTAAATTCTTATTTACCAATTTCTTTTAGAATGATCCCGCTAGAAAAGATTAAAATTCATAGACTTCGAGTTTACATAACTGAACATTTAGATTATTATAGTCACAATAAAAAAGTTCATAGAACTGAACCCCCAAAGAAAATTTTATTATTAGAACATAAACCGATTAAACCTTTAGACAATCTTCTTTCATTAGGTGATGATGACATTGGTGGCGTTGAATTGGATTTTCAAGTGTTTATACCTGAATTATATGATGAAATTCATAAATTACATCCTGACACTACAAGTGAGGACATTCAATCTCATCATTGGATTAAAATTTGTATTAGAATTTCAAAATCTGATCCAAAACCTGAAGATTCTAATAAAAGAAAGCAATATGAATTATCGATTGATTCTCCAATGCATCTTTTAAGCCCTCAATGTGTACATGCGAATACTTTGTTACCTTCATATGACGAACAATTGAAAATCGATAGATTAAATATGGATTTGAATATCAACAGTTCAAGGACGGCTACTTCATCAATTACTACTTTAACACCTAAATTGAATCCTTCAGATAAAAAGCAATGTTTTGATAAAATGATGTCACCGAGAAAAGATACAATTTTAGTTTCAAATTTATTTAAACCCGATTCAGAAGTTCCAATCGAAATGTTATCACCACAAGCTAAGCCGTTTTCCCCAATTGCTTCTCCACAATTGAATGCAATTAGTCCAGAATTACGCGAGACTCCGATAATTCGATCTTTGAACTTGTCACCAATTGCATCTCCAACAGGGAATAGTACAAGATCAAGATCTGCATCCAAATCTTCAGTTAGAAATAGAGCAATATCTCCAATTTCAAATTCCAGAATTCCATTATCAACCATGGTTAGATTGTCATCAACTTCATCAATTTCTGAAGCCCCTCCACCTCCATTCATTGAAAATCCTCCATCATATGAAGAAGCCACTATTAATTTAAAAAAGCGTAGTAAGAGAAGCGAAACTCTAAATTCATCATCATCAACGAATTCCTTAGGTTCGAACAATTCAGCTAATTTACATTCCTCGAATAACTCTGCCTCTTCATTCACAGCAAAAAACAAAGAATCAAATATGAATTCGACATCTTCGTCAAATATACCACCAACAAGGATTTCATTAAATTTAGCATCTTCGTCGTCATCACAAAAAGTCAGCTCTTTACACACATTACCAAGATTGAATTCACCATCGATCAGCACACCAGCATCATCATCATCACTTGAGCATACACCATCAATTTCATCATTTTTAAATCCGACGCCAAATGAACAAAATGAAACTCTTTCATCAAGATCAAATAGTAATCATAATGTGAGCGGTGGTGGACAAATTGATATGGTCAATTCTACATCCTCGTTATCATCTTTAATACCAGCAACACCCCAAGTTCGTGGTAGATTAAGGGATTTAGTTAGTTCAGACTTGGCAGGAGATTCAAACTTGAAATTTAAAATTACACCAATTAGAAGTCCATCAGTTTCACCATATTTACTGCCATCGACCACTGACAATAGATCTATTTCACCAATTCGTTCAGCATCTCCAGTACCGGTAATTGCAGCCAGTAGAAATTTAAATAAATTGATAAGTTCAAGTTTTACACCAGGATTTTCTATTAATGAACAAATTAGTCAAAATTTATCGAGTTTCAATTTTGTCAATCCAAGAATTAATACAAGTTTATCCAATTCTACATCAGAGAAAAGTAGATCACCCAATGTGCAAACAGCAGGCAATTCCGATTTAGATACAATTGTTATGTCAGATTCGCTATCACCTGAAGATACGTCAAGTTTAGACAGACCGTTATTAAATTTTGAAAGGGACGAGGAAGATGATGATTTAGGATTATCAGATTCTTCAAATGATGAAGTATTAAATTCTAGTGGAATGAGCAACTTACATTTAAATACATTTGGTTCCATTAATAACTCATTGGATGACTTATTGATGTTACAAAATAACAACTCAATTTCTTTACTAGACTTACCAAGGGGTAGTTTAAGCGGACCTTCTTCCAATACAAGCACAGAAAACCATAGAGGCATCCCATTGAATTACTTAGGTAATAATGTAAATGACATTGTTGCTTCGAATACTAATGTTGTTGGAACGGACATCACCAACATGGGGAAATTTAGTGAACCGAGTAATACGTTTAGGAACAAGTTAAGAAATCCAAATATACATCCAAATAGCAAGTGATTCTTCTATACCTCATATGTACCGTACCTGATTTATAGTTTCCAAAAGCCCAATATTTATTCCAATACTCCTCCTGTATAACGGTAACCTGTAACATATAGCTTTAGATCGACACCGTTTATTGTCTCGTTTGCCGAGCTCCTCAAAGCTTCCGAAGCGTTCCATCATTTTCCACCGATCCGGCCACAGCGATACAGCCCCGTCCAGCCGAACATGCCGATGCATAAAAGTCCCAACATGGTCTCATATTTTCAGCTCCAAGGGGAATTGCGGCTGCTGGAACAATAGGAACAATATCAACGGTTTCCAGATCTCAATAATAGATTGTTTTGAGGAGTAAGTTGGTTGTTTTGCTGAGGGGTTAATCAGCTTCTTGGGAATAAGGTTGATGGCGATCGTTTCCCATGTTGGTTATCGATTGTCGTACCATTTAATAGATATGTGTCTGATAAAGCTACCGGATTCGACTATTTGTATTTAATGAATGTGGAATCTCCATTGAATACTTCTTCGGTAGAAAATTTTGTCATCATCTGCAGTAATGACAAAAATGTTCAGAAACTCTTCAACACATTCAAATCAAGCATTGGATCAATTTAGAAGCCATAATATTTCAAAAAGATTCAAATTAGACATGGAAATTGCATTAGATATGGAAAACGATGATGTTTCATTATTAAATAAAACAACCCATCATAAACGTCACCAATCCTTTTCATATTCAAGATCTAACCAAATAACGTCGAATTTACATCTTTGTCATTCATACCATCATATAGCCTCTGATAGCATATCATGCAATAAACATAACAGGAATAGATTATTGCAAGTTTCTTCAGCACAAAATGAACGTATCAAGGGTACAAATATTGCATCGTCATTGAAAAACTACGATTTAATTAAAAGATTGAAAAACTTAGCACTAAATTATTCCACTAGTGTACCAATTATCATTAAATCCTGGAAAATGAATGATTATTCTGATTCTTATTGGTATTTTGAAGATTTTGAAAACGAAAATGATCTAATTGAGTTATCAAATGTTGAGATTAGTTATTTAAATGAAGTTTATAATTAATGATGTTCTTTTTTTTTCAAACATTTACTTGATTTAGGTGTTTTCATTTTCTTTTTAGCTTTTCCATATATATAATATTAACAGTTTGCATTTAAAATAAAAAATGAAAGTAATAAGTAGTAAATAATAAGTAATAAATAATAAGTAACAAATAATAAGTAACAAATAATAAGTAACAAATAATAAGTAGTAAATAATAAGTAGTAAATAATAAGAAATCAAAAAAAATAAATCTATTGTAATATTAACGGTCTAGAAAAAGCAATCATTCCTTCTTTGTGAACCAGCCCTTCACATTTTTTACCTTTTCACTAAAGCCTTTCATCCAATCGAGACTCACTAATCTTTTAACTCTAAATATATAGTATAATCCAATCATACCAAAGAAATTTACCCCAATATAAACGCAAAAAAATCCAATATTTCTCCATCTATCATCCCAACTAATACCAATATTGTTCAAATAATCATCTCCAACTGAATAATTACAAACTGCACAATTAGCCGTTGATTCCGGATTTGCAACATATCCAGGCATATATTCAAAATATGGTGCTAAATAATCACCACATGTTTGTCCTTCTAATGGTTCTAAATAACTATATTCAAATTCATCACATTCAACTGGTCTGTCATGTAATGAAATACTTAGTAAATTACCAACAAAATAAGTTAACGGTGAAATTCTCCACATGAATTTCCAGAAACCTGGCATTAATTGAGGAATTTGGAAAACACCACAAAAGGCCATTGTAAAACTAAAAGTTAATCCCATGATAACATTTGCTGATGGTAAATCCGGTGATGGATATAAAATTGCTAATGCTAATGATGGATAATATAATTGGTAAAAGAAACAATATGTAAACCACCATAATCCGCACCTTGAAGCCGATGTATCTAATTGAACTGGGAAATACCAACCCACAAAATATAAAGTTGATAGTAAAATACAATATGGAATTTCATTTAAATATTGTGCAATTAGTAAACATGACCAATGGAAAGTATTTGATTTGGATTCTCTAACTTCAAATAATTCTCTTGAATTAAGTGCAAAAGTTTGAATTTGATTCATGATTGGTGCACTGACAACCAATGTTAAAAAATTAGCAAACATGACATCCTGCATACCAACAACACTATTTTTAGCGTTCCAAAATGAAAAACCAGTAATCAAACCACTTAAAACATTTAATCCAAATTTTGGTAAAACATAAGGAACTGATCTCCATAGCTGTAGGAATGTTCTTTTATTGACCTGACAAAATTGGTAAAGATAAGGGGTTGCAAAAGTTTCACTTAAATCTAAATCATTATTGGATTCAACTTTACTACTGATTTCAATTAATTCATCAATTTTGGCACCAACTTTTGAAAATTCTTCACTTGCTAACCATTTTTCATTCCAATCAATATCGTGATTTGAAGTAGAACCAGCACCAATAACATCCAACATATATTCAGCAGGATTTTCATCATCTGAGCATTTTCTACATCCATGTTTAGCAAAATAGTCCAACATTGTTGAAGAACGTAAACCAATATCACCAAAATAAACAGTTTTACCACCTCTTTTCAATAGTAATAATTTATCAAAAGATTCAAACAATATTGCAGAGGGTTGATGAATTGTACATAAAATTGCTTGACCTGCATTTGCTAAATCTTTTAAAACTTGAACAATTGCCCAAGAAGATTGAGAATCTAATCCTGATGTTGGTTCATCCAAGAATAATAATAATGAAGGTTTTGCAACCAATTCAGTTGCAATTGATAATTTCTTACGTTGTTCCACATTTAAACCATAACCAGGTTTGCCAGCAATTGAATTTTCATAATCTTTCATTTTCAAAATATCTAGAATTTTATCAACATAAGCAACTTTATCTTCATCAGGAACAGAACGTGGTCTTCTCAACCTCGCAGCAAACAATAGAGATTCCCGAACAGTTAATTCAGCAACATGTAAATCTTGTTGTTGAACATAACCAGTTCTTCTTTGGAAGGATAAATCAACATCTTTACCATTAACTAGTAAATCACCAGTAATGACACCAATATCAGTACGTTTTGATAAAACATTCAATAAAGTTGTTTTACCCGCACCTGATTCTCCAATTAAAGCAGTCATTGTACCTGGTAACACATAACCTTGAATTGAATCTAATAATTTTCTTTCAGAGTTATTATAAGGAACAGTATAATTCAAGTTTTTCCAGACAAATATGTCATTTGAACCTAATTTCTCAAAATTTGATTCAGTTGGTGGTATTGTTGAGGAAGAAGAGGAATTTTTAGACCCATCAGTAATATTCAAATTATTCCCATCATCATCATCATTCATTGATTTTTCATTGGCAGTTTTTTTGGGATTAAAACTAATATTAGTATTTAATTTATTAGCTCTATGACCAAAGTGGAAACGATGATGATGTTCTTTTTTAAAATAATTACCAACGTATATGAAATTCCAAAACTTAGCAGTCATTAATCTTTTCCACCATTTAATTTTAACATTTTCAACTTCACCGATATTCATAAATTTAGCAACTAAATCGTCACTTATTTGACAACCATTAACGAATAATAATTTATCACTTTCTTTAGGTATAGGATTATAAACTTCAACAACAAAAGAATTGATTGCAATAAAACCAAAGATAAAACCAATTAAAATACCAAAATTTCTCCATGTATGACTAAAAGTATATTGAAATGCTTCACTGAGGTAAATATCCCCATTGATGTCATTTGAACCATTATATAAAATTTTTGATTCAACGGATCCAACGAATCCACAAACCTGATTAACAGTTGTATTGATAGCAGTATATGATGGACCAAATGGAATTAAATTGTGTTCATAGCATGGCATACGTAAATTATGAAATTGCATTGTAATTATTGCTTCGAATGCATATAAGATTGGGTTAATATAAGAAATCCATTTAAACCACCAATACATATTTCTTAATTGAATCATATAAGAAGAATAAATTGATAAAAATAAGAGAACAATACCATTAATTCCCATTGCAGATGATAAATTTGGCATTAAGGAAGAAAATAAAATAAATAAAGAAGAAACTGCCTGAACGACCAAATTTGTAATTAATAAAAATTGGAAAAATGGACCAGGTTCATATTTCATATTTGACAAAAAGTACATGATTAAAGTAAATAAAATAATTGCTAGTAATCTAATTGGAATTTGAATCAATTGTTTAGAAATCAATTCAACTGCAGGATGATACATTGTATAAGCATATTGTTTATTTAATATTGGTTTATCTTCGAATAAAGCCGGAGTTTCAGCCAATGTCATGATTGAGAAATACAAACAAGCAAAGAAAATAATACCACCTCTTGAAAATGCACCAATGGTTGAAAATGATGTATCATAAGCCAATGAACCAATAATAAGTGATTGTATAATCGACGCAGAAATAAAAGTGATTGTATAAGCTTTATTATTTAAAATCGATTGAATTCTTCTTTTACAACAATTTTTCAATTGTGAAAGGAAGTTCAAACTATAGTAAGAATTTTTAAAAGTGAAACGTTCTCTATTTGAATCCTGATATTCACATAATTTATTGAAATTATCAGTTGAAGCGTTCGACTCATTTGAAGTTTTATCATTAATGATAGAAATCAAATCAGCATACACAGTGGATCTTTTCCAAATATCTTCCAGTTCATCAGGAGAGTATTTGCCATTATCATCAGTAATTGAAGTTAAAAATTCACAACTTGTTTGTCTTTCATGTTTAACAAAGCCAATTGATTCAAAATAAGCGACTGCATTTTCAATTTTACCGAAAAAAATTTGTCTGCCGAGATACAGAACGGTAACAAAATCAAACAACTGATATATTTTTTCACTGGCTTGATAAATAGTAACAATTGAAGTACAGTTGGTGGTATTTGTAATATTCTTTAACGATTGGATGAATTCCAAGGCATTGGATGAGTCCAAACCTCTTGTAACATTATCAAAGGCTAAAACTCTACCGTTAAGTAAAAGCGCCTCGGCAATTGAAACTCTTTTTCTTTCACCACCAGATACACCTCTAACAAAATCATTTCCTACGTAGGTATCCTTCACACGATCCAAGCCTAAAATGGTCTCATAATGATCTCTGTTGGTTGAATCTTTGGATTTGGAATATTCAGCAAATTGTAGGGTTTCATCAACCGTTAAGAAAGGGAAATGAACATCTAATTCTGGGTTATAAATTAACAGATTTT
The DNA here is from genome assembly GCA_030560845.1 of Pichia scutulata. Taxonomy (NCBI): domain Eukaryota; kingdom Fungi; phylum Ascomycota; class Pichiomycetes; order Pichiales; family Pichiaceae; genus Pichia; species Pichia scutulata. The sequence continues at coordinate 27,563 of JAKTWB010000122.1, forward strand.
TGAATAATTTGAAGAACTCTTCTGAAGGTACACCATTGAAAGATAAATTACCTCTTGTTTCTATATAAGTTTTACACTCACCTGAAATAGTCTTTAGAAGAGTTGAACAACCACTACCCGGACGGCCAAGAACCAAAGTAAGAGACCCGGGATCACAAAAACCGCTAACGTCCTTGATAACGTACCTGTAAGAAGGTAACGTTGAAAAATCGAAACCATTCTTCATCAGAAAAAAAGTGGAGGCCATATCAGGCAAGGTAGTAGCAGATGTGTTCTCACCAACTACCGAGAGGTCTCTAAACAGCACGCCAACGTCCATACTTGATAGTGTAATAAAAGATGTAGATACCTGTGCTTTCTTCTCAACATTCCAATAAGAACTTCTGCACCTCTTCGGGGGTGTACTTCAACTTCAACTTACTCTCCTGACTGGCCACTCCCCAAAACACCCTATAAGTCGGAACTAACGTCTTAACCACGTCGCCCACCACCATTTGGCGGTATTCCCCCGGGAGCTGGGCCATCACCCCACCGCGCAGCTCCCGAACACGCCGCTCCACCTCCCGAGCAAAGTCCTCCGCAAACCGCCCAGCGTCTTTGGCGCCCATCGACAATCCGCCCCCCCGCTGCGTCGTGGCCGCCACCATCACCCGCGCCGTGAGCGCCCCCCAGCCGCCCACCGCCTGGTCCAGCGCCCGCTTTTTCAACCTTGCCCACCGGGACATCCCACCGATCCCGTTGATCCCGGCCATTACCCGTTCAACAACCTGTTCCACCCCATCCATGTTCACCAGCAACAACACCCCGACACTGTCTTCAACAACACCTTTCGCCTTTATTTCTCTCTCTAAAACACCGACCGCATTCTCAATAACCTCCCAGTAATATTCCCCAACTGCCCCCGCATCGCCTTTCATCATCTTGATTTGCTCCTGTTTAAACCCACCCAATTGCTTTGTTCTTCCCAACACCGCCAAAAACCCTCCATCCAAGCCCACAACACTGACATCTGTAATCCGAGTCTCTGTAAATCTCTTCATACCGTCGAAAACACTCGCTGCACCCTTCTCTAATCTACCAATCCACTCATCTTCAAATCCACCAACTATCTTGACCCCATCCCATAACTCATAGTACATTGTAGTATAACTATCTCCGATTTCTTCAATAAACTTAACAACTTTCTCCAATTCTTTAACATACCCACTTCTGATAACCCCTTGTACTTTATCAATCATCCGTTTATCATCCAATCCCATCTTTTGTAAATATCCGCTCTCCCTGATAATAACTTCCTTAACCTTCTTACTATATTCAACCCAACCAATTTTTTCATCATACAAATAATTGACATCTTTAGAGACAGCCGGTAATTTACATCCACCACCAATTCCATCCGTACTATTAATAACAGCATTAATTCTCTCTCTAACAATCATTTCATCAAGGCCCATATCTCTAATGTCATTTAAATATTCATATATGCTTTGAACATCTTTATCATCACCTTGTTTCACACTGTCAATTAACAAATCACGGAGTTTAATCTCTCCATTTAATATCCCCTCTCCAATACTTTCCTTCAATCCATTGAATCTACTTAACCCGTTATCATCAAACTCATCATTTATTCTATCTAATTCATTAACAATCTTGATTAATCTAACATCATTATATGATTCAATAAATCCATTCAATGTTTTAATCTTAGATGCATAGCCCCTTAATACATTAATTTTGTCTTCAATTGCTTTGAAATTAGATTGTTTAATACTTAAATCATTAATACTTGTTAATAATGGATTTATATTAATAATAGCCAGTTTATTCAGCTTGTTTAGTTTGTTTAATTCTTGATTAATATTTGTGGTTAATGTCGTGGTAGATTGAATTGTTTCTTTCAAAAGAGTAATTTCCAAATTTGCATTTGGAAGTAATTCTTCAGGATCTTCCATGACTGTCTAGTAAACCAAATGATGAGAGAAAATAATTGAAGGAGTGGATCAAATAACAAATATGTGTATCATTATCGTTGACTTGGCTCTTTTTTTCTCAACTCGTTTTTCGCATAAGCATCCCAATCGGGTAATTGTAATTTCACAGTTTTTTTTTTTTTTTTTTTTTTTTTGCATCCAACCGATTTCTCTATATTAAAAGGGAATTAATTGTTATATAAGTACGTACGCATCTTATACCATAAAATCTTCAAAAAAAGCTATGATATTGCGGGACCACTAGATACTTAGTATATCACTGATTTTTATATATACATAAACTAGATTGTTTAAATAAGAAAATGAATTCAATGATTTTGTTGTTTCATCCACTTTCTTACTTCTTTGTAAAGCAAGTGTATCAGACTGACTACATAAACATATTATTTACCCGTAACAGGTATTCTTTAAAAAATTTAGCCTTTTTTTCTTTTATTCGTAAATATTTTAACGCCGTCAGCTTCGGGAATGCCAAGTACAGATCCTAACCTCACCTTGAGTTGTTTCAAAGTGCCATCTGTGCTTTGTTCATAGCCTCGTAAAAACACTTTGAGTTGCTCCTTATCCAAGTTTTTGATATCATCAAGTTTTTCGAGCCAGCATGGCATACCTTCGGGTTGTGGTTGGAGAAATCTAACAGGATTTAGCATTTTGAGATGGTAATAAAATTCTTCACAACATGAAACATCCTGGAGAAAGACGTGTCTTTCATCAGGTCTCAAAAAGTAATTTCTCCTTTCTGTTTCATCGTCATACTCCTCTTCTGGTTCTGAATCACTAGGATAAACCACTACTACCGGAGGCCCAAATATTTTGGCGGCATCGTATTCATAGAGACCAAGTACGCGTGCTAATCGTTGCTTCATCTCGGCCAAAGTGCCATCTGTGCTTTGCTCATAACCTCGTAAAAACACTTTAGTTTGATCCTCATTTAGTTTCTTGATATCATCAATTCTTTCGAGCCAACATGGCATGCCTTCAGGTTGAGGTTGGAGAAATCTAACGGGGTTTAACTTATTCATATTGTAATAATAATTTTTACACATTGAAACATCCTGGGCAAATATGTGCCTTTCATCAGGTTTCAAAAAGTAATTTCTCCTTTCTCTTTCATCGTTAGTTTGTTTCTTTGATTTTGTTTTGCAGTCTGGGGCTTGATTACAGGATCTTTTTTTCATGCTGGAAATAGAAGATCAAGAATAAAACAGGGTAAATCACAGTGAGTTTGTATTACCAAAAGAGTTAAAAGAGCAAGAAATAAGGTTTCAAGTGCAAATCATGTAAACTAAAATGAAAATTTGTACTAATCGCTGGTAAGGCATGAAAAGATTATATAGTTAAGGAACCACAGGTAGGTTTACTAGATAAATGTGTCTATAACTTCGGAGAACATATTATATGCTTATTGATTGTAAACAAAGAGCAGAACTGGTATGCAAGTTGTGTGGGTACAATCATCAATAGAATGCAATGAACATAGCAACATCATTGTAGGTATTTTCCAGCATGAAATTTTATGCTAAAAAAAAACAACAAAAATATTTGAGTTTAAAGTATTTAAAGTTTAAAACTTGTTGATGAACTCCATTCTATCAATAATCAAGAGACTCCGTATGGCATTATTTATTATCCAGTATATTAAGCGAGGTTAAACTCATTTTTAAATGATTTATAGTCATTATATACCAACTTAGAGCAAATGAACTCTGATTACAACAATCTATTTACACATCTTACAAAATTCACGGTGGAGTTAGGAAATCGAAAATCGATAACAAATAAAAATGAACTAGATCAATTGATTACTCTAAATGTTCGAATCAAGAATAAAGAGCATTTATCAATTAAATAAAAATATTTGCGATATTTGTAATTACCAGCTATTTAAATGCAATCTTATAAACAGCTAAAAGCAAAGAAGACAAATTTTTTAATTAATCACTCTTGAGGACTTCTTCAAGGAACATCTTTTGTAAACCTTTCCATGGTACCCCAATGTGTCTTGCAAGTAGCAATTTTTTCCTTGAAAGTTTCGTTCGTCGGTTGAATGGTAGGTTGTATCCACGCATGAAAACGTTGACTGTCCTCCCATTCATATCTGAAATTTTTTGGTAGGTCAAAATGGCAAAAGGTATAGTCGTCGTGTTGGTAACAAAATTTACTGGCTCCATAAATTCGCCAATAATGCAATGAAATTTATTCCTGTTTTTGACTGTCCAAAAATTAGTATCAATAGTATTATCATTACCATTACCATTATAATTACCATTACCATTACCATTACCATTACCATTACCATTACCATTACTTTTACCATTACCATTACCATTACCATTACCATTACCATTACCATTACCATTACCATTACCATTACCATTACCATTACCATTACCATTACCATTACCATTACCATTACCATTACCAT
>JAKTWB010000123.1:0-30880 GCA_030560845.1 Pichia scutulata
ACCCCGCCCGCGTTCAACGTCGTCCGCCGGAAACACTCATACCGGCTCAGCTGCTCCCCCCGCAGACTCTCCACCAACACCCGCCGCTTCTCGTTCTCCCCCACCTCCAAGTCACTTTCACTCACCCCATACTCTTCCAGCATCTCTTCCACTTCTTCACTACTGTCATCACCACTACTGCCATCTTCGTCGTCTTCGTCGTCCTCTTCGCCTTCGTCTTCTTCCTCACTTTCACTTTCATACTCGCCACTCATCTTTCGTAGTATCTTCTCGCTCATTCTCACCGCCTGCAACGTCTCAAACTTCTCTCGTAAATAAGCATTGCCTTCTCTTTTCTGTCTCTTCAGCTTCTCGGCATTCTCAGTCTCATTCTCAAGCCCGTGTTTCATCTTACGTGCCAGTACCACCAAACCACCGTGATCTCTACAATCTTCAACTCTCCTAAAAACTTCCTTTTTCGTCCGGTGGCAAATCAAGTTTTCATTTCATGGCTCTTCAATTTTCAAATTCGCGACTTCTATTACTCAATATGCTCAATATACTCAACACCAATACTCAATACTCAACACCAATACTCAATACTGAATGTAATATTTTATTTTTCAATCTTCTTGACAGTTTATTCCATCTCTGCTAACTTCACCTCCCTTTCTTTCACTCCCTCCCAACCACTTACGCAATGACTGATAAATTTTGCAGAGTTTGTCGGTGTGAAGGCACCCCCGACCAACCTCTCTTCCATCCTTGTAAATGTAGAGGTTCCATCAAATACATCCATCAAGATTGTCTTCAATTTTGGCTTGAACATTCAAACAAGAAAATTTGTGATATCTGCCATTCAAAATTCAATTTCAAAATCATATACAATGAAAATGTGCCTCGTCAATTACCACTCAAGTTGATTTTAAAACAGTTGTTCAGATCCTTTGTTAATTATCAATATATCTTTGTCAAATATTCACTTATGTTGTTTTCAGTCTTATTTGAAATCCCCTTCATTGTCACTTTATTTGATAGAATTGTAAATTGGCAATTAGGTGTACCTATCCCTTCCAATAATAACATTCTAAACTCCTTGATTTTCGGTAATCCAACTTCAAATGATGACATCCCATTTCATGATACCACGATTTCCTCCTTCATCTTAAATAACCTGTTATATGGTACCCTGACAACTTTAATTTACACAATTATAATAACTTCAATGATAATGATTCAAAATTCCTTTGTGGGTGATGAAGGTTTCCAAAAAATCATCAATAAAAAAATAGGTATCGAACCAAAAAGATTCAAATTAATGCAAATGTTGAAAAAGGCTCAAGAGGAGCAAAATTTGAAAACTCTCCGTGAACGTCAAAAATTATCACAAATTGATGATAGTCCTCTTGCACATAGATCTTTTCAAATTAATAGATTTCTGAATGCTTCTTATAGAGAAAATGGTGTCCATTATGGTGCTTCAATAACTATACAGATTTGTAAAATCTTGACTGATTATCATTTAAGAACTTATGACTTTACTGATAATGAGAATGATAAACAGTTTCTACTCCAATTTCAGACTCATTTACATGCAAGAATTTTAGACCTGTTTGAAGTTCAAAGTTTCTTAATACTTGATAAAAAATTAAGACTAAATCGCTTTGAACCTGGTCTTGGTGATGCTTTTTTCCAAGCCTTTCATAAATCCCAACCTTCTTCCATGGATGATTTATTTGTTGGTTATCCAAATTTTAGACTCGACATGGAAAATCCCCAATCACCTCTAACTGATAATAATGATACATCGCATGACCTTAACGTTAATGTTGATGATGAAGATAATAATGACGATGATGAAGAAGAAGAAGAAGATCTTGCTGATATCGATCTAGGTCTTGATCACGACCTTGATGATAATACTCCTGCTTGGGATATTGAAATTGAACAAGTTTTACAACAAGTCAATAATGTACCAGCACAAGCAGCTGCCGCTGAAGCTTTTGCTAATGCTATTGCACCTGCACAAAACATTCCACAACAACCACTCCCCCCACCTCCAGCCCCACAACTCATCGATGATGCACCTCTTGGTATGTGGGATGGCCCTAAAAATATCACTTTTGTTCTACAACTAACTCTATTAGCAAATTTGGTCTCCTTAATCGTGCTCATTTCTTTCAAGTTAGTACCTTCATATTTTGGGGTTATATTCATCTACACAATCAATTCCATCCTATTTACACCCCTTAAGTGGACATTTACAAACTTTTGTGACTCTTATCTTCCAAATATCTCCAAATTAATCGATTCAAATACCTTCATCACCAAAATCATCAGCAATTCTTATAATGATCTAATCGTGCCCAAATTATTTGTCTCCTTCTGGAATAGAAACTTAATCATCCCATTGCAAATGGCATTTTCAAATACGATTAATAACACACCAACAAACAGTTCTTTTGAACGTATTTTAGTAATGATTTCAGGTTATTCCCTATTCATAATCTTCATCTTAGCGGTAATGAAATTCCTCGAATCACGTTGTGATCCAAATAAATCTCCATTGGGTGGTAATTCAAGATTAACTTATATTTCATTTTTACAAGTAATTTCCGTTTTAAAAGTGTTGGTTTTAATAATCATCGAATGGTTATGTTTCCCATTATTCTGTGGTTTACAAGTAGAATTTGCCCTAGTTCCTATTTTCAATTCAAACTTATACAATTACAAACTGGATATACCTTTAGCTTCCATCTTTATACCAAAATTAATTCAAATTTGGTTAACTGGTACCTTTTTCATGTATTATTTTGCATCATTTGTTTCCATGATTAGATCCCAAATCTTAAGAAATGGTGTTTTGTTCTTTATCAGACCTTCAGATGATCCAAACTTACAACTGGTTCATGATGCGTTAATGAGACCTTTCATGTTAAGAATCTCAAGAATCGTATTATCTGCTGCCGTTTATTCAGTTTATATCTTAATTGAATTCATAATCGTGTCTTGGACAATTAGATTGTTTTCTCCTATTCAAATATTGCCATTTTTCAATAGATTTTTCTTTGAAAGGTTGGTTTTCTGTTTGATGTTCACATCCACTGGGTTTCTGGATAAATTGTTTTTCAAATTTTGGAATCTTGTATTCATTTGGTTATCTTCCAATTTAAGATTATCTTCTTTCATGTTGGATAACGATGTACCTGAAGAACGTGGTTACATAATTTACAAATCTATTTGGGCAAGATTGTCAAATCCAAAGCCAAACTATGAACATCCAGTAATCAAATCTGACTCAGATGTTTATTTTGCACGGTTTTCAAATGAATTATCTTGCTTTGTACCAGATGGTAATTATATTCGTGTCCCTAATGATGATCACGTATCAAGGAAATTTGTGAAAACGTTATTTGTATCTGTTACCAAAACGGATCAATTATTAGAACCATTACCTGAACTGATTGATGATGAAGAAAAATATAATCCTTATGGTGATACCGATCCAATGGATGTAACTACGTATACAATTGTTTATAGACCACCAAATTTCAAATTAAGATTATTTGCCTTCTTTATCGGATTATGGATCATTTCTATGTTCATGACTTTTGGATTCTACATCATTAACCTGATCTTTGGTAGATTCATATTATGGATTTCAGGTATCGATAAAATTATCGGTATCGTTACTTTCCTCAATGTTGATGGTTATAGTATGTTAATAACCATTGGTGTAATGTATCAAATACTGAATAGTTGGCAAAGAATTAGATCAAGTACTGGAAATATTCTTAATGTTTTATGGATAAGTATTTTTGAAAACATTAAATCTTTAATTATCAGATTAAGAAATAACTTCATTGTTGAAACTATAAGTAGATTATCGTTTGTTATTTTTGCAACCGTTTTAATTTCAAGTTCAATTAATCCATTGATTTCTAATTTACTATCCACTAATATAAACACTATGTTGATATCCTTCATTGGTTTTGAGATTCCCTTATATTATTCATTTTTTGCACACGATTATTCAATGTATAAGTACTATTATCTGGGGGTATCTTTAGATATTCTTGTTCGTGCACTATTTTTACTTTATGAAACCACAACTTTATCAACATCAACTGAACCAATTGTTAAATTCCAACCGGTGGCGAATCCAGCGTTTGATATTTTAAACATCACGTTGAAAACTTCAAATGAATCATTAGATAACTTCGTATACAAGTTCCTTAAATTACCTAATTATTCAACAATTTTAACCTATTTACATTTTGGAATCTGGATCTCTATTATTTCATTTATCTATTTATATTTTGGGTTAGATTATTGGTTTACATTTGTCGAAAATACTAAAGAAATTTATTATTCAAACATGAAAGTTTTATCAAACGTTGAAGAAGAAAGTACAGGGGTAAATGATGAATAAATAAATAAATAAGTAAATAAATAAATAAATACATATCATAGCATATCATTTTATTTAGTTTTTCTTAGTTTCTATATAATTTTACATGCTCTTTGTTTTTTACTAAGTTTCTAAATCTTCCAATGGGGTACTTGACGTTGTATGGATAATCAAATCTGTTAAATCATCAGTTTTCTCAATCGACAACCCTTCCTCGTTAGCTATATGCAACATACAAATGAAAAAGAATGATGTTGATAAATCAGATTTTTCTCGTCCCCCTTCATATCTACTATACGTTTTTTGAACAATCTCTGAAAGTTTCAATTTTCCCTCTTCATGATGTTCATGATGTTCATGATCGTGATCATCATGTTCATGTTCATGAACTTTCTCCTTTGTTACATCCCATAAGTTCTGTTTAAGTACTCTAACATTTATCCTCTTTGATCTCTTTTCATACTTAATACTATCTCTATGCCATGATGGTCTACTAACTTCAACATTGGCATTTTGTGTAGCAACCTTTTCATTACCATCGCCACCCTCGCCTCTCGGTGCATCAAAATCGTAAACTCCTGGATCATTGTCAATTCCATAATCTGGTATCTCATCGCTCACCTCATTCGATCCTTCATTTTCATCCTTTTTATCCATCACATCATATAAATAATCAGCAACTTCATCATCCATATACTGTGTAGTTAAATTATTTTTATCGTTATATTTTGCAGCCCAAAACTCCCCATCTGCATGTAAATCTGCCTTTGTTGCCGTTTTCCTCTTACTAAAAATGTTCCGAAACCTACGCTTTGGTTTGATTTCTGCAGTAACTAACATCTTAGAACTCCATATTTTACTATCCGGAATGGTCGTTTCTAATGGGCGTATTATTGTCTTTAATTTATAATCAATTAGTTTAGACTTAGAAGTTGGCGTTAATTTCTCCTTGTTAAATAATACTTCTGTTTCCTTATCTGTCGAATCATCCAAAAAATTAATTAGATATTGATTTTTCGTTTTAACTCGTTTTGCTTCTACACGTTTAGAATCCTGTGTTGTCAATTGTTGCTGTTGTTCAGTTTCTGTTGAAAAAATTGGTTCAATAGTACTTTTCATAATATTGGTATTTGAATTAATTGCACGGATTTTCCAATGTAATTTTTTCTTACTATTATTGATTCGTTCATCCAACTTAGACATCAAAAACATTTGTTTCTCATTCATTTCTTCTTCATTTTCTTCTTCATAATCATCCATTGCTATATCATTATCATTATCATGATATGGTTCAAAATCATCCAAATTGGTATTTTCAGTCAAATTTGCACCGCTTAATTCAGTATTATTGTCTATATTTAAATCAAAGTTGTCAATGTCATAGTTATATTGATCATCAAATTCAGGTAAAACATCATCATTATAATCATTTTCATTTTCTATTTTTTCGTTCATTTTACTAATAAAATCTTTACCATATTCAAAGTCCAAAATACTTGCTTTAATATCAGTAATTTCATTACATAGTTTTGTAGTTTCAAAAGTTGATTCAGTAACTATATTTCTAAAACAACTTAATAATGCATTAGTAATTTCAAAATCTTGATCATTTACCTCGATTCTGTCCTTTATTCGAAATGTTTTACCTTCGTCTGTATCTAAGAGTTCTTCAATTCTATCACCACTTTCATTCTTTACAGTAATATTGTCTCCTGTAGAATTAGCATTATTATGATCATTAGCATCATCATCAACATCATCATCATCATCATCATCATCATCATCATCATCATCATCATCATCATCATCATCATCATCATCATCATCATCATGTTTTATCATTGACATTTCAACATTTTTAAAAGCATCTTCTATATCATATATTGGGTTACTGGTTCCAACTGCATCATCAAGAATAACTTTACTTTCAGGTGAAATTCTTAGAGAATTTAGTAATAGTGAACCAGAGCCAGCTTCATCAAAATCAGAAAGCATTTTACGAAAAACTGGATCAACTGTACCAAACATTAATTGATTATCAGAGACTTTAAGTTTACCCATTGTTGATAGATTTTCATCTTCACCGTCATTCTTTTTCAGATTTTTCTTTTTATTTACAGGATTATAGTCGTCATCACTTTTATCATCATCTTCATCATCATCACTTCCATTACTTGATTTTTTCTTCTTATTTGATTTTTCATCATGAAATGATACCATCTGTAAGACTTTATCAGCATCAATAACAATGGAATCCAATCTTTTAGAGAAAACTTTTGTACACCCATCTAATGTAGTTGATGCCATTTGAAAATTAATTGATTTCCCATCAGGAGTCCTCAGTTGATTCAAATCATGGAAATAATCGATAATGGAAACATCCCAAATATTTAAATTACTAACTTTATTATTGCTAAGTAATTTGATAGTTTCTTCAAAATCTTCCTTGGTTAATGCTTTAATATCATCATCATTACCATTATCTTTATCATCATCATCTAAATAGGCATTTCTATGTTCAGATGCAGGAGTTGATCTATTGTTGCTCAGCACACGTTTAGTAACAATAGTGGCCGATTTTGGTTGTTTATTTCTCTTATGAACAGTTTGAGTACCAATCATAAGGTAAATTTCCTGTTTAAAGTGCTAGTTGTTTTGAAAACAACCGATGCTAGTTAGTCTAAAAACTAGAAAATAAAACAGATGCATCAAATCTCACACAGAAATGTACCAAAACAGAGAGGCAATATCAAAACAAGCGTGAAAAATAAAATCTAAACCTTAAAACTGCAACTTGATTTCAGCGAAAACAGCAAAAAATTGGGAAAATGCCACTATGGTTGATCTACGTCGTGTTTGTTTGTGATTTTTTTTTTTTTGCTGTCTCTTATCACAAGCTCATATCACACCCATCATGTCCGTTGAAGACGAATTTGCATCTGCAGAAACTATCAAGGCCATTTTTACTAGGTTACAAAAGAATCAAGCAAACAAACAATGTTTTGACTGTAATGCTAAAAATCCAACTTGGACCTCAATTCCATTTGGTATTTTTGTTTGTTTACAATGTAGTGCTAACCATAGAAACATGGGCGTTCATATTTCCTTTGTTAAGTCTTCTGTTCTGGATACTAAGTGGACTAACAAACAATTAAGAAGTATGAAATGTGGTGGTAACGATCGTTTTAAAGAATATATCGTTAAAAGTGGTGGTTCAAGTTTGTTCAAAAATGAACCAAAAAAGATTTATGATTCAACGATTGGTGTAAACTATAAAGAAAAACTGGAGCAAAGGGTGAGTAATGATACAAAGAGACATCCAGATATTTTAGAATGGGATAATGGTGATTCACAAATTCAAGATGATGAAGAAGAAAGTTCATCAGGCGCAGATGACTTTTTCTCAAAATGGGATAAACCTTCAAGTACTCCATCACCTTTGGCGTCAAGACCTTTAACTCCTTTAAACAATAGCACGGTAAGTTTAAACAAAGCTTCATCCGTATCGTCTTCATCATCCTCAAAACCAACTCCAGCTGCACCAGTTAGAAGGGTTGTTAATAAGAATGTTGGTAGCTCATTAGGTAAGAAGAACATTCTTGGTAGCAGTGCAGCAAGAAAGGCTAAGTTATCTATCAAAAAAGTTTCATCCGATGATATTGATTTTGACGAGTTTGAAAAAGAAGCAAAAAAGGAAGAACAAGAAATTAAAAGTTTAGGTTACAATCCAAATGATGATTCAACTATTAAAACAACTCCAGTAAATGTATCTGATAAAGCAGCACCTGCATCCATTTTTAATACCAGAACATCAAATACATTATCAAAACCATCTTCACTTTCATTAAATAGTACCGGTACTACCAAAAAGGACGAAGTTGAGAATACAAGACAAACATTTGCAAAACTTGGTTTTGGTATGACAGCAACCAATCCATCTGATCCTGCAAACACACCACAAGCTAAAAAATATAAAGAAGTTGAATATAAAGGTGATGTTGCCAAGAGATTCGGTGCCCAAAAGGGTATATCATCAGATCAATTCTATGGAACTGGTAGTTATGATGAAAATAAGGCACAAGAAGCAAGAACCAAACTTCAAGCATTTTCTAATTCACAATCCATTTCATCATCTGATTATTATGGTGATGATGATGTTCAACAGTTCAGAAATAATAACGATGGTACTATTGAACAACAAGTAATGGACTTTGCAGAAAAGTACATGGGAGATGATCTTAATGTTCTTAAAGGTGCACTAGAAGACGGTGCAGAAAAATTAGGTGGTTATTTAAGAGATGTTTTGAGGAACTAAGCTATATATGTTCATATCTGTAGTACATACCATTAAAATCCACATAAAGTACAGTTATGTAAATAAATCATTCACAAATAAATAAATAAAAAAGATTGAAAAATTAACTCTTATTGTATTTGACAATGGTACTCCTGAAAGGGCGCTTCGGAAGAAGTTCTTAGATCGTATTCTTTGATTAATACAATGCATCACATCATTGAATTCCATTTTTTTAAATACAGCACATGGTACATAATTATAAAATCTAAATATATATCTATGTGTGTATAAAAATCTTGTTCCTGTAGACGCACAACGTTTTATTAAGACATTAAATGTTAAAACTTTAGTAGTGGTTACTATCCTCAAGAAAATAATAAGGTTGAGAGGGTAGGTGGTATCATTAAGACGTTCTTTAAACAATATAGTACAAAACTAATTAGGTAGGAATTACTAGTTAATCAGATGCCCCAATCAATTAATATTTGGTTATGAATGTTTTGTGAAATTTCCTTGAGATGTCAAATCTTTTGAAAGGGTCCATGAACTGCCTAACTGATTCGAAGTTGAAACTGATATTATTCGGAAGGACTCAGTGCAAGTTAGAAAATTCGAATTAAAGGATATAGAAGATTTGAGAGCTTCAGCCACTCAATTTAAAGAACAGAAAAGGCACATGTTAAAACTACTTATCGATTCAAAAGCAAACCATAATGTTTATTGTATTGGTGAATATTTTTTCTGAAAGAAGAATACAAAGAAGTCAAGGAATGATCCATTCCATGAAGGTTTATCTCAAATTGCTGAAGTCTTGGGCATGACTTCTTACGAATTAAGAGAATTAAAGGCTAAAAGCCTTAAAGGAACTCATAATTTGTTACATCTTCTACTACGTTATCAGCACTGTAGTTCCCCTTTACGATCCATAGCAGATTACACAACAACATTAGATGATAGGGAAAGAGAAATCTTTACGCAAGTAGTTATTTTATCAGAATTAGAGCCGATCACGTGCCTGGATCCAGTTCGCATAACACGATTGATGGGTTCAAACCTATACTTATGGATACTTATACAGATACATATAGAAAAACACCAAAGTAATTACGACTTATTAATATGTATATTATACTTTAGATGTTAAGGGCTACAGGCCGTTAGTTATATCTGAAAACAATACTTGATAATTAATAATTATATCTTGACATGGAAAGGTGACACCAAAAAATAAGTGTATTTTATTTCCTGTCAATTTTTCAAAATTTAAAGTGAGACGATAGTTTTCAGTCTTCAGGGACCGTTATCATTCTTTTAATTCTTACGGATATAACTAAAACATTATCATAAAACATACAATCATAATGCCAGAATCTGTTGCAGTTGTAGGTGCTGGTTTGGTAGGTACTCTCATGGCCCTTGGTTTAGGACACCGTGGTTACAATGTTACTCTATTAGAGCTAAGACCTGATCCACGTACGACCAACGATGTTGCTAAAAAGAATTTAAGATCAATTAACCTTGCAGTAAGTGATCGTGGGATTAGAGGGTTGGAGTTTGTTGATAAGGATATGGCTGCTAGAGTTTTAAAGGATATTATTCCAATGTATGGTAGAATGATTCATTCAAGATTTGGTGATACAGAGGTGCAAAATTATGGTTTATTCGGTGAACATATAAATTCAATTGATAGGGCAAAATTAAATGAAAATTTGTTAAATGAAATTGACGATTTCAATAAAAAGTCAGATAACCAAATTCAGTTGTTATTCGATCATAAAATCACGAATATAGGTTTCAATACAGAAGGTGCAGTTATTGATTGTACTTTGAACAATAATAAAACAGCATCATATAAATTTGATTTTGTTGTTGGAGCAGATGGGTCATATTCAAATGTGAGATATCAAATGCAAAAGTATATTCGCATGGATTTTTCGCAAGAATATATTGATAAATGTTATTTGGAATTGTATATTCCACCTGGAAAGGAAAATAAATTTTCAATGGAACCAAATTATTTACATATCTGGCCCCGTAAGGATTTTATGTTAATTGCATTAGCAAACGGAGATGGTTCATTTACATCAACCTTTTTTGGATCATGGGATTTAGTTGAATCATTAAATAAACCAGATTTTATTTCTAAATTTTTTAACGAACATTTCTATGACGCTGTTAAGCTTATTGGTATTGAGAATATTCAACGTGTATGTATGGAAAATCCAAGAGGTGCATTAATGCAAGTTACATGTGGAAAATATAATTATTCCGATAAATGTATCATTATTGGAGATGCAGCGCATTCAATGGTTCCATTTTATGGACAAGGTATGAATTGTGGATTTGAAGATGTGAGGACATTATTAGAATATATGGATAAAGAAAATACGAGAAAAGATGCGTTTCATGAATACAGTCTTACAAGACATAAAGATTTAAAGGCAATTCTTAAGCTCGCATTAAATAATTATAAGGAAATGTCAACAAAAGTGACATCATCATCATATTTATTCAGAAAAGCATTGGATGCAATTTTAGGAAGAATGGTACCATCAAAATGGATTCCAATGTATACGATGGTTTCATTTCGTGGTGACATACCATATTCGGAATGTATTCAACGTGAAAAAACACAACAAACAATTCTGAAATATGCTGAGTACGGTATTATGGGGTTGTGCACTGCCGCCTTGTACTGGAAGTTTAGACACAGACTGTGTAATGCATAATAAAATATTAAGTTTATGTAATGAATTATAGATGATAAAGGATGAAAAACATCTTATGATTGAAAAATCCAACTCCGGAACAGGAAAGCGAGAAAAAAAGAAAAGGCGCAAGCCGGTACCGGCGTATTGTTTTTCCGATACCGGCATTTGAAATCTGGCCGTTTTCATTGGCAATCTCAAAAATGACTGTGCCGATTTTTCACTTGATCTTTTAAAAATGCCAAGGTTTGCATTCTTTCGATTGAACCTAATTTCTTCAAACCTTTCTACTTTTCTTAATTAAACAATCAAGCAACTGCTTATATTATATACAATACATAATCATGTCTACTCTTTATGACAAGGTTTTCAATGATCATATCGTTCATCAAGACGATTCAGGTTCTTCTTTAATTTATATTGACAGACATTTAGTCCATGAAGTTACATCTCCTCAAGCTTTCGAAGGTTTAAAAACTGCAGGTAGAGATGTTAGAAGACCAGATTGTACTTTAGTTACTGTTGATCACAACATCCCAACTATTTCAAGAAAAAATTTCAAAAATGTTTCAACTTTCATTGATCAAGAGGATTCAAAACTTCAAGTCGAAACCTTAGAACAAAATGTTAAAGATTTCAATTTAGCTTATTTTGGCATGTCTGATGATAGACAAGGTATTGTCCATGTTGTTGGTCCTGAGCAAGGTTTTACTTTACCTGGTACAACTGTTGTCTGTGGTGATTCACATACCTCAACTCATGGTGCATTCGGTTCACTAGCTTTTGGTATTGGTACTTCAGAAGTTGAACATGTTTTAGCAACTCAAACTTTAATTCAAGCTAAATCGAAAAATATGCTTATTAAAATTGTTGGTGATTTACAGCCAGGTATTACTTCAAAAGATTTTATTTTACATGTTATTGGTGTTATTGGTACTGCCGGTGGTACTGGTTGTGTTATTGAATTTGCTGGTAAAGCAATTAGAGATTTGAGTATGGAAGCAAGAATGTCAATTTGTAATATGGCTATTGAAGGTGGTGCAAGGGCTGGTATGATTGCGCCTGATCAAACCACTTTTGATTATATTAAAGGTAGACCATTAGCTCCAAAGGGTGCTGAATGGGAAAAGGCACTTAATTACTGGAAAACTTTATACACTGATGATAATGCAAAATTTGATAAAGAAGTTATTATAAAAGCAGAAGAAATTGTTCCAACAATTACTTGGGGTAATTCACCACAAGATGCATTACCAATTACAGGTAAGGTTCCAGATCCAGAGGATTTTAGTGACCCAATTGCAAAGGGTGGTGTTGAAGCTGCACTTGAATATATGGGTTTAAAGGCAAATACTCCATTACAAGATTTAAAGGTTGACAAAGTTTTTATTGGTTCATGTACAAACTCACGTATTGAAGATTTAAGAGAAGCTGCAAAGGTTGTTGTTGGACATAAAAAGGCAGATAGTGTTAAGTTAGCATTAGTTGTTCCAGGATCAGGTTTAATTAAAAAACAAGCAGAATCTGAAGGTTTAGATAAAATTTTTGAAGCTGCTGGTTTTGAATGGAGAGAAGCTGGTTGTTCAATGTGTCTTGGTATGAACCCTGATATTTTGGATCCTTATGAAAGATGTGCTTCAACTTCAAACAGAAACTTTCGTGGTAGACAAGGTGCATTGTCGAGAACTCATTTAATGTCACCTGCTATGGCAGCAGCAGCGGGTATTGTTGGTCATTTCACTGATATTAGGGAATTTAAGTACATTGACAACAAAGATTCACCAAAGATTCAATTAGGTACGGAAGAAGAAGATAAAACTTTACAAGATGCAGTTTATGAACACGAAAAGGCACCATTAGCAGAAGGTGAAACAAAGGAAGAAGAAGTTAACGATGAAGTTAATGATATTCCACCAAATTCAGTTACCAAAGATACTTCTTCTATTGGTATGGAAAAATTCACAGTTTTAACATCAGTTGCTGCACCAATGGAAAAGGCTAATATTGATACTGATGCGATTATCCCAAAACAATTTTTAAAGACAATTAAAAGAACTGGTTTAAGTAAAGGTCTTTTCTATGAAGCAAGATTCAAGAAGGGTGATGATGGTAAAGATATTGAAACTGATTTTGTCCTTAATGTTAAACCTTTCAATCACGCAAATATCATTTGTTGTACTGGTGACAATTTTGGTTGTGGTTCATCAAGAGAACATGCACCATGGGCATTGAAAGATTTCGGTATTAAATCAATCATTGCGCCATCCTTTGGTGACATTTTTTACAACAACTCATTCAAAAACGGTTTATTACCAATTAGATTGCCACAAAATGTGATTCTTGAAAAATTATATCCAATTGCAAAGGCAGAAAAGGAATTAACAGTTGATTTAGTTGAACAAACCATTAAAGGTCCAAATGGTGAAATTTTAGTTGAACATTTTGATGTTGAACCATTTAGAAAACATTGTTTAATCAATGGTTTAGATGATATTGGAATTACTCTTACGAAATCTGATTTCATTGATAAATATGAAGCAACTAGAAAAAATAAATTTTCATTTATTGAAAATGGTAGTTCAGTTATCATTCCAGTTAAGGGTGCAAAGAAATCACCATATGGTAATACAGCACAAGAATGGTAATTTTTCAACTATTTTTCAGTTAATTTATTAAATTTTTCATATATTCTTTATTCATTTATAAGTTTGTTTTTTTTCTTGTTTTTCTTTTTGTTTTTCTAATTGTATACTTATTATTATAGCGTTCTATTTTACACTTTCTAGCAGAATCATCTGTTACGTAATTTACATTAATTTTATAAAAAGAGTATACAATTTTTCTATTTATGAATGACAATATCTTCATAATTATCCTTGGTTTCTAGTGTAAGACCTTGCTCATTGGCCAAATGAAGTAGACAAATAAAACAAAAACTTGTTGATAAATCTCGTTTAACATCTTTAGCATATTTTGAAGACATGATTTCAACAACTTTTGTAAATTTCATTGAATCGATTTCACCTTCACCATCAATATCTAAAACTGAAGTATCGAAACAGACTCTACCATGATTGTTTAAAGTTTCTTCTTCTTTGTTATCTCCTTCTTTTTTATTATCTTCTTCCTCTTCATTTTTCTCTATCTCATCAAAATGAGACGCAGGACGCTTTTTCTTATGCGTTGAAATTTCTTCGATTGATGACCAAATGTTCTGCTTTAATAACTTAATATCAACTTTTTTAGATCTTCTAGCATATGAAAGTATGTCAATTTTATTATTTGATTGAGATTGTGATTGTGATCGTGAGTGTGATTGTGCTTGACTTTGTGAATCAATTTGCGATAATGGCTCATCAAAACCTTCAGCGCCGTTTGCAGCAAAGTCATCTAATCCATCAAGGCCATCAAAATCATTGCTATTATTATTATTAAATGTTGATTTTGGATCATTGAGTTCACTTAAAATGGAATTATCAAATGTATTTCCTTTATAAGTTTCTGCAAAATAGTCCTCATTAGCGGGTATATTATTAATTTCTTCTTTATGTTTGTGGTTAGACTTTCTTCTTGAAAGAATAATTGTATTTGATAGTTGTGTTGGCTTCAAAGAAAGAAACGCTAAATTTTTGACCGTGAAAGACAAATCGTTTATCATCAAATTCCTACCTGCTTTCCTATCTTTTTCACCCAACAAAATTTTTGAAAGATAGTCGGCAGGCTCGAAAACCTTTTCTTCTTCTTCTTCTTCATCTTCAACATCAGATAAAAAATTAATGCTGAAAGAGTTTTTGAAACTCTTTTCTTTCTTTAAATGTCTCCGGTTTAAGCCGTTTTGCTGATGAGCTTCATTATTTAATAACCTAATATTTAAATTACGTTCGTAATCTACGGATTTTTTGAATCTTAGAATTTTCCAATAAGTATTAGATCTTGTACCAATTTTGTCAAACATGTCTAGTCTTGCTAAATCTAATGTAGTTAGCTTAGATATAAATATATTATCAGATTGGGGTGTGGGATTTGGTTCAAAGTTGGTTGTTTCATCAAATAAGTTCGGTAATAGATCTGAATCATTTTCATTATCTAGTATTATCGAGAATTGTGTTCGTTTTGAACCATTTGATATCACATCATCATTGTTAAAAGAATTGTTGTTATCACTATTGTCATCATATTCAGCTTCGAAACCAAAGTCAACATGATTTTTATTATAGTTATCCATTATATTATCACCGTCGTTATCAACATTCTCTTTCGGTGAATCTAATTCGGTTTCGGATACATTGATTTCATCAAGTTCTTCCAGTAAAACTGCAGGATCACTTTTACCGTCTGAGATATTTTTTAATTTCGTTAAAGAGGGACATGTACGTACATTTTCACTTATTATGTCAAAGGAAACAAACTTCTTTAAGTTTTGGAAAAGCAAAGTATCCGCTTCATTATCATTTGTTACTAAAGATTTTGGCTGTTTTCCAATATAATCATTCTCTTTTTCACCTTCATCGTCAAGATCATAATCATTATCATTATCAACATTAGCATTATCAACATTATTATTGCCAACGTTATCATTATCATTATCATTATCAACACTATCAGTATCATTTGTAACATCAAATATAACTTTACCCTCTTTTGAAATTCTTAAAATATTATTCAATAAACCTTTTGCACCACCTTCATCGAATGTAGTTAAAGCATTTTTAAAAATAGGATCAATTTTAACTGGTCTATTTGAATCTTTTATTTTAATTGAATTAAAAGAACTTGATATATTTGATTGTACCCTTAACAGGTTTCGTATTTTAGCTCTCTTCTTCTTGCTTGCATCAGTAACATCATCGTCGGGATCCTCTTCTCGATCATCATCTTCTTCTTCACCTTCGCCGCCATCTTCCTCCTCATTTTCTTCGTTACTATTATTGTTATCAGCTGTGGATCTTGATTTTAAGTTTGTCTTCGAATGGATATTTAAAGTTGATACTAATGCACCAGTATCATTGACCGCTGAATCAACTCTTTGAGAATAAATTTTCATACAACCATCTAATGTAGTTGATGCACGTTGAAAATTAACACCTTCACCATCTCTAAGAAGAGAAAAATCGTGGAAATAATCAATTAATGCAAAATTCCAGGAATTATCAGTGTTTATTTTATTATCAGTTGCCATCCTAAGCCAAAATTCAAAATTTTCATTTGAAACTGGGACAACTGCAGTGTCTGAATCATCAGACAGTTGTCGATTGGACATTTTGGATTATAGTTGGGTATTATGAAGACGTTGGTATGTAGATCTGGGGTTTAGCTTGTGTGAAACAAACGGAACACCAAATGTAAACAAAGAAATCATGTTGTAAAGTAGAAAAAGTGAACATGTACTAAAAACGCATCATTCCGAATCAGGAAATACTAGAATGATGGCTCTTTTCAATTGAAATTACAATTTTGTACTAAATGGATGAATGCTCAGTGCCCCTGATGTAGTTTAAATGTTATTTTCTCTCTTATTAACCGGTAAGAATGGATAGAAAAGGATTGGAAATAGCCAAGTTTTTGTTAGACTGGCATTATCTGCTTACTGAACCACCCGTAGATGGTTCCATTCCCGAAATATATTTCTGTTTTGTGTGTTCCGTGTACAGTAAGGGTAAGGATAAGGTGTCATGGCTACAATTTATAAAGTATTTGAGAATTATTAATAAAATGTGCAATGGGAATACGCTTGTCTGTGTACCAAATAATGCATTGGATAAACATTATGATGATCCATTTCGTTGTTTTGATAGAATCGTTTTTATCAATAGATTATCCTTGGCATTATTGTTAAGAACTTCTCAATCTTTGAATTACAGTACAACCTATACATCTCCACCTTCATCTAGTGGTTCTGATACAGCTAAAGGCAGAGCTTCATCACCCGAATGTGAAAATAACAATACTGCTACTAATGAAGTGAAATCACCAACTTCATCCATTACAAGATCGCTTAAATCTTCTTCCTCTTCATTATTATCATCTCCTTCGTCACCTTCATCATCGATCAATGAAATCGAAAACCCATTAGTTTTAGAAAGTATTGAATTTGAATATAAACGTAAAAATATTGAAGAAATAGAAGATTTTGAAATTCCAAATGGTAAAGAGGAAAAGTTAAAATATGTCTTAGATTTGATTGAAGGTGAAAAACCTCAAGTGTCAGAAAATGATATTTATCCAATTAAAATGATTACAAATAAAAAGTTAATTCCAAAAGATATCAATGATACATATACATTAACAACGAGGTCTAATCGACTTGAACAGCTAGATTATTTATTATCAACACCATGCTCATCCCATAGTTTACAAAGAGAACGAGCAAGATTAAGAACTAAAATTCAACCATTTTTTGATTGTTGTGAAGACCAAGACCATGCAACAATGTTAGGAGCATTAATTTCGTTTGATAAAAACACAAGTTATTGCAAATTAAATGAAGAAAAGATGAGAAAGGCAATTTATGAAAATAATAAACATAACGCTGTTAGTAATAGATTTCAGTTATTATATAAATGTGTTGAAAACAAACTACATTTTATTCCGATCATTCAATCACAAACTGACTTTAAATTAGGAGACTGTTCATATTTAGATACCTGTCATAAAATGTCAACATGCAGATACATTCATTATGGACAGTTAATGCCATTGAAATTAAATGAAAAGAAAAACAGATCAAACTACACTGATTTTGATAAAGAATTATTTGAAATTAACGAAAATATCAGGATTTGGGATTTTACCAGAGGTGAACCAACATGTAGTTATTTAAAATGTGAGTTGCCAGCCCAATGGATCAATTGTGATTTAATGAAGATAGATTTTGATGTCTTCGGAAATGATTTCGGAGTGGTGATTGCAGATCCAAGTTGGACAATTCATATGAATTTGAACTATAGTTCACTGAAAGATGATGAGTTACTTGGCCTAAGAATGGATAAGCTACAAAAAGAAGGATTATTTCTTTTATGGGTTACAGGACGTACAATTGAAACAGGCCGTGAATTTCTTAATAAATGGGGTTATAAAGTTATTAATCAAATTACATGGATTAAAACCAGTCAATTGGTACGTACTATAAGTACGGGACGTACAGGGCATTGGCTTAATCATTCTAAGGAGCATTTACTTGTTGGTATTAAAGGAGAAGCTAAATGGTTGAATAAAGGTATTGATGCACAAATTCTGATATCGAGTACTCGTGAGACATCACGTAAACCGGATGAAATATACGGAATTGTGGACAGACTGGTTGGCCAAGGAGTAAACAAGATTGAGATCTTCGGTAGACAGCATAATACTAGACCTGGCTGGCTCACGGTGGGCAACCAACTAGATGGGGTTCACATTGTGGAAAGTGCCCTTGCTGAGAGGTATGCTAAATACAAAGAGACGGAGTGAGGTAGAGACGGTCGACGCAGAAAGAGTTGGCCAATGAGAGGGCGCAATTTTTGTTTTTTTATTTCCAACTTTTCAAGTGGTGAGGTTTTTGTTTTAACATGATAGAAGAGGTCTTTGCTAAAGAGTTGTGTAGTTTTGCATTTAAATATAATTAATTTTTGCTTTTTGTTTATTCTTCTTTAAGTACATATATCCATAATCACAATGTTCAGAACCGTCGCAAAGAACCAATCCAAGGTCATTGGTAGAAGATTTAACTCTAATCTTGACAAGTTAGCATACACCCCAGACCCAGCAAAGGGTGCAGAATTCAAAAAGCATCTTGAAGCAATTGAAAAGCATGCAGATGGCTCATCTTCAAACTGGAAGAAGGTTTCATTCTTTTTAGCAGCTCCAATCATTGCAATTACTGCAGTTAACACCTATTTTGTTGAAGCTGAACACGCAGAACACAGAGAACACAATAAACATTTATCTGATGAAGAATGGCCAGTTGCTGCATACCCATACTTAAACGTCAGAAAAGTTGATTTCTTTTGGGGTGATGGTAACAAGACTCTTTTCTGGAACTCAGATTGTAACAGAGTCATTAAATAATTCTGAAATTTCATAATCAAAAAAACAGCATTTTTCACAAATAATATTTAAATTTACACCACATTATCAAATTATTATTATCAATATTAGTTAACTATTCAATTAAATAAATTATAACTAGATCAAATTTTAGAAAAGGTCAATTTATTTACCTATTTATTTATATCTTTTATATTATATTTTTATTATAAATTATAATTTTTACTTCTTTCTTTAAAATCAAAACACCTTTATTAAAATTAATATTAATGATTATAAAATTATAGCATAGTAACATAACAAAAAAGGGGTTACGAAAATAAAAACTAATATAACTGGAAATAGAAATGTAACTCGAAATAGAAAGATAAATGATTAAGATGATGAAAAAAATACTTAGTATAGATTTATAATCTGTGATTTAAATGATTTATCTTTTTTTACTATCTTTATAATGCAGAGAAGATATAAAGATTATTGGTTGCAGCAATCGCCACTGAATTTTCAGTTGGATGCCAACTTAAGTGTAAAATTGATTTCTTAAAATCTATTGAATCAGGATCAAATTTATTAAGCATTGATAAGTTTTTACGCTTGTTATTATTAGGCTTTTTAATCTTAAATGCTGATTTATCAGCTTGTAAAGTAACTTCTTTTTCATTTTCCTGTTCTTGAGCTGAACATTCGGGGCTAACAGAATTTTGATAAATCATAAAGTTGTTATTATATGAACCTGTCATAACAGATTTTGAATCACCACTAAATTGAACTTCAAACTTATCAAATATTGCATCATTTTCATAAGTATCACATAATCTCTCTCTTAATTGTTCATGAATATTAATTGTCTTGATTGGTTCTGTTTCCATATTAATATCCCAAATTTTAACTGTCATATAATCTCTACTTGCAATGTATCTACCATTAGATGAAAACTTAACATCTGAAATTGATGATGTAATTTCTGTGAAAAAATTATGATTTGATGGATCCATATATTCTTCAAAAATTTTAGAATGGTTATCACACAATGAATTCATTCTCATATCATTTAATTTAATCATTCCCTTTGATGATGAATACATAAACAAATTGCAATCCATTGGATGGAATTCGGCACTCGTAATAACTTCTGTTAGTTCTTCCATATTTGTTGGTTTGATATCAACTATATTGAAACTTTGATCTTCAATACCTAAGTTCCATAAGTTAATTCTCAAATCATCACTTGATATAAAAGTTTCTTGATCTGAATTTACACTAATCGAATTAATATGATATGCGTGGGCGTTCGCAAATATTTTTTTTGGTTGAGCTGCCGTTATTGTATCATGATAAGTT
Organism: Pichia scutulata; assembly: GCA_030560845.1. Taxonomy (NCBI): domain Eukaryota; kingdom Fungi; phylum Ascomycota; class Pichiomycetes; order Pichiales; family Pichiaceae; genus Pichia; species Pichia scutulata. The sequence continues at coordinate 20,762 of JAKTWB010000123.1, forward strand.
AACCTTGGCAATTTTATGTCTGCCATAACTGAGCTATTATTATTTATTAAATTTGTAATTAAATTTGGATTTGTTTGAAAAGATGATAATTGATTAGAGATGTTGACTGTAGATTTTGGGTCACTTAAATTTGCACTTGGACTAGCATTATTGTTTTCTGACACAATCTTTATCTGTTTTTCAAATACTTTCCAAAGTTTAATTGTTTTGTCATTCGTTGATAATAAAAACTTCGATTGATTGAATCTTTTTAACCACTTAATCTTATTTATTTTTTCTTCAATTTCTAATGATTTTAAATAATCAAATTCAGCATCATGACTTTGGAATTCAGTATAAAATCTATATTCACAATTTTTCTTTGATTCATTTCTTTCAAACAGAACGACTCTACCGCCTCTATCACCAGTTGCCAAAAACTCTCCAGTATGATCAAACTCAACTGTTGAGATTATGTCAGCTTCAGTTATATTTTCTATATCACCCTTATCACCGAAACATTGACTGAATTTCCAATTAGGTTCCTCCATGTTATAAAACAACTGTTCAATTGTATGCGTGTATGTAAAACAAACTAATTATCAAAAGGAATAAATGTCATGTCCACAAGCAACCTGTTCTATTATGTAAACTCATCAATTAGCATTTACAGGAATCGGCGAGCAACATTTTTTTTCCCCCATTTTTGCATTTATATAGAGTAAATTAATCAATTTGACTGAGAAATAGAATAATCCATAATCAGCAACACAAATAAACTTTACAGAGGAATAGCGATACATAATAATAGTAAAAGTAATAGGTTATGTTTATTTTATTAAACTAGTATAGATAGAGACATTTAGTTAAATACACAAAATTTAAGCTTTCTTTGCTGCATCAGCTGGAGAAACTCTCTTTGCGTTTTGGTTGAATCTTTGTCTGACTGGTGGAGATCTAACCTTTCTGTCAGTTCTGGATCTAACTCTAACAATTCTTGAGTGGATTGCACATGAGATACAGTAGTGTAATTTGTTGAACATCTTTGGGATTGGATATTCGTCATAAACTGAAGCTTCAGAAATATCTCTGACAGCTGCTGCTTCAACCATGTTTCTAACAGTCATTCTCTTGATTGCCTTATCCTTTGGAACACATCTTGAACAGTTAACACATCTAACTGGCTTGACGTGACCTCTACCGTTCTTGTTTCTACCGTTTGCAGCTCTCTTCTTTGGCATATTCTATAATAAAAAATTAAATTAATCGGAAATTTAAAAGTTAGTATTCTGTTTCACAATATTTTAAAGTATACAATATGGTAATGCAATATTAACAAGCTGGTAATTTAATATCTACAATATTTCACAGTTTGTCATAAATTTTCAAACTTGCAATCTTTCTTTCAATATTTATTATCAATGTTAAAATAAGGTTAGTTATCATGTAAAATTTCTGATCTCAATATTATTTAATTAATAATCATTTTATACTATCTTCAATAATACTCTATACTATTTCATACATATCAACATGCATGGCAAATTTGAAAACATAATATATATTAAACGGAATAATCAGGTTGTAAGTAGATAAATTCATATGAATATTGCAATAACAGTCAATTGTAACATAATATCAGATGTGTACATACGTTTCTGTGTGGTTAGTAACACTTCCCACAACTAACCTTTAACACCCATCTGAATGAAGAAGTATTATTTTTCACACACTCACCGCTGTCTCTGGCACTCTCTGAGAGAGAATGCATCTCATGGACGCGCACAAAAAAAATCAACTACAAACCACAGTCACAAGATTTATTACGTAAGCACTTTGTCTAAAACCCTTTATTTCTGCACGTGTTTTAGAAATACACATATTACTCCCGTGCACCTCAACCTAGATATTCTTTAGCCAATCAAAACCCGCGTTTCCTAGCCACGCCAAATCATCTGACAAATTATCAGTTTTTGCATTTTGCTTACGTAAAATAGTTGATTTTCTCACTTTAAACACTACATCGACTGTAAATCTGAACAACACCTGCATCACTTCTTCACATTTTCTTTGTTTAATCGTCAAAACACACACGTTCACTGCACAATTAACGTACGTATTTCTACTATATCCCTTACTTTTCCACATTATACGGGACATGAAACTTTAAAAATTGACATTTTGATCATTATTTCCAACTTGAAGAAGATGAACTTGAATTTTTTTTATTCAATAATGTATTCGAACTTGGTTTTTATCCACTTCGATTCAATTTCATTTGTTTTATTTATTTTCTAAAATCTACAAATTGGGTTTATACTTTTTTCCATAATTAAGCTGATGAATTTAATGCATAACTGATTTCAAACAAATTAAAATAAGCAAAAAACCAAAATATATTGTAATTTACTTTAATGGTTATCTCTCCAGTTTCATGTTTTTACTTAACCAAGAAACCTATTAAAAATTTATCTATTATTCAAAATCGGAACAACTTTGTTACTTAGTTATGAAATATATGTTAAATAAATCACGTTACAAATATAGTATCGCATTGTGCCATCCGTTATCATTATTTATTGCTTATTATTGATCTTATAATTATTATACAAGTCTTCTTCCTCTTATTATGTTTTCAGACATTTGCTACTCATTATTCAACTAAATACTAACATAACTATTTCAGATACCCTTTTTTTTTAATACAGAATGTTCAGACAATCCCTTAGACTTGCTAGATCAACCAGACTTTTTTCAACTTCTACACTTGTTAAAAACTCAACACCAAAAGAATTCAACACTGCAAAAACTCTATCTGAAGTTAAAACTAAGTATGATTTAATTGGTGAAGGTGCAAAGGTCGGTGAAGTTCCAACTGATATTCAACAAGCAACTGGTTTAGAAAGATTTGAATTATTAGGTAAATTAGAAGGTATTGAAGTTTTTGAAACTGAACCTCTAGATGCTTCAAGAATTGGTACAATGGCAAACCCAGTCCTTATCGATTCCTATGATGATTACAGATATGTTGGTTGTACTGGTTCTCCAGCTGGTTCCCACGTTGTTATGTGGTTAAAGCCAACTACTGAAAAGGTTGCAAGATGTTGGGAATGTGGTTCAGTTTACAAGATTAATTACTTAGGTACCGGTGAATCTCATCATTAAATTTGGTGATTAATTAATTACTTTTAAATTATATTCCTCTTCTTCTTTATTTCTAATACTTTGTTTTAAATTTATAAATCATATTTATCTATCATTTATCACTACTATTCTTTTATTTATTAAATATCCATATAAAATAATATGAAAAATAATCTACTAATAGAGCTTCATACGAATAGCAAATGTTAAATTTTGAAAACAACAAATTCATGTTCGTGGAACAATTTTTTATCCGGTTACCAACGGTAAACATCGGTTATAAATCTTCACCTTATTTTTCATATCTGTTCTCTTACTTCTTATATTTCTTTAAGTATTTGATTAATTTTGGACATAAAAAAATATAAATAGATGATAGTATTACTAAATTAAGCATTTTTTATAGTACAGTATGTTTAATTTCTAAAAAAGCGTAAAAATGGAGCATTACTATGAACATTATTTATGGTTCTGTTAGAAACGGTTAACTCGGCATACCATTTTTTACTAGAATATTTTTGTTAAAAGTTTTTTAATTCATTATGTTAGGATTATATAAATACGATATCATGCTACCAAAATCCTTGAGCTTTTGAAATAAAAGTTTTTTATCCTGCCTTCTTAATTCATTGTAGTTTAATTTTTTTTATTTTAATAAACATAGACCACTATTGATAAATTTTCACACCTTAATCGACCATGTCCAAACCTATTGTTATTACCTTGATTCCAATTCAAAAAACCATCCCAAGTTATAAAGACATATCAGCAAATTTTGAACTGGTTAGTTATGTATTATCAACAAAAGAACAACTAGCAAAAGATATGAAGTTAGAACCATATAGATCAGCAGTTGCAATTTATGGTGGATATCCAGGGTTCTATAAATTAAATGGACTTTCCGATCATAAAATAATTGATGCATTACCGCCTAATTTGAAAATTATAGGTATTTGTTCAGCTGGTTATGAGGGATATGATTTAAAGTATTTACGAACAAAAGGAATAAATGTCTGTAATGTTCCTGTTGATGACCGTGTTGCAATGGATGTTGCAGATGTTGCATTATGGCATGTCTTATCGGGTGTTAGAAAATTGTCAAACTGGAATAATAAAATTCATAAGGATGATGACGAAAATGGTTATAAACATACCCATTTACTTCGTCATTCTGTTAGAAACAATTATGTTGAGCCTGAAAAACAAGAATCTGGTTTTGCTTTAGGTCATATATATCATGGTAAACCAGTTAGAAGAGCAAGTCGTAGAAAATGTGTCGTTTTTGGGTACGGACTTATTGGTAAATTGGTTGTCGATAGAATGTTAACTATTGGTATGAGTGTCAATGTTTTAGTCAGAGACCCTTCAAAGTATGAAGATACTGACCAAGATGTCGAACTTTTCTCATCTTCCACACAACAAGGCATTGATGATGCAACTAAAGATGCTGATGTGTTAATTATTTGTCTGCCAGGTGGTGCAGCAACTAAACATATTATTAACTCTCGCATGCTACACAATATCAGCGATCATGCAATAATCGTTAACGTTGGACGTGGTTCATGTATAGACATGGATGCATTGAAGGTAGCTGTTGAATCGGGTAAGGTGTCTCATCTTGGGTTAGATGTTTTCCCGAACGAACCAACCATTGAAAAGTATTGGTTTGATGAAAAATCAATTAATGAAACATCAAATCCGTTTTATACTGGTTCTTTTACTCCGCATTTGGGAAGTTCAACTTTAGATACGTTAGAATATGCAGATGAAGAATGTATTTCAAATATAATCAATGCCATTGAAAGAAATCAAATTATAAATGTAGTCAACTAATAAAGAGTGGTGATAATTCAAAACATGTTTATAAATTGTTTATAATTAAAAATAAAATATATCCTTTATCAAGACTTGTAACGGAGTTTGATATTCAAAGTATAGGTGCAAATTTTAAAGACGATGAAATCCTGCTATGTAAGCAAAAATGGTATATAATTCTGCGTAAAGCCTAAAAAATTAAAAATCCAGTAACATAATTTTGATTAAAACAATTCCATTAAACTTTACTGCATTTCCCCAATGGATTAGAAAAAAAAAATTAATTCTTACTAATCTAAAAATGTAAAAATGAAATAATAATAAAAACCTAAAAAAGCTAAAACGCTTTCCCCAGAAACATGAAAAAATTCAAAATTCAAAACTCAAATCATGAACTTTTCATCCGCCATAATCGGCAATATTTACCTCAATTATCTACCATCCTCCACTTTCATTTGTTAAATCAAGTAAAGAGTTATGACAAAACCGATTATTGTTACACTGTTTTCAATTCAAAATTCAATTCCAAGCTATGAATATTTACTTGAAAATTTTGAAGTAATACATTACAGACTATCAACAAAAGAACAGTTATTAAAAGATATGCAATTAGAACCATATAAATCAGCAGTTGCAATTTATGGTGGATATCCTGGATTTTATTCAATTGGAGGATTGCATGATAAAGAAACAATTGATTCATTACCTCCAAATTTGAAAATCATTGGTTTATGTAGTGCAGGATATGATGGATATGATTTAAAATATCTAGGATCAAAAGGTATAAATGTGTGTAATGTTCCTGTTGATGAACACGTTGGCATGGATGTGGCAGATTGTGCATTATGGCATGTTTTATCTGGATTACGAAAATTTACAAGTTGGAATAATAAGATTCAGAATTCAGTTGAGGATCAACATACTTTAAAGACTAGAGATGTTGTTAGGAACGAATTTGTTAATATTGAAAAACAGGAATCTGGATTTGCCTTTGGTCATATGTATCACGGTCAACCAATTAGAAGATCTGGAAAAAGAAAATGTGTCGTTTTTGGGTACGGACTTATTGGTAAATTGGTTGTCGATAGAATGTTAACTATTGGTATGAGTGTCAATGTTTTAGTCAGAGACCCTTCAAAGTATGAAGATACTGACCAAGATGTCGAACTTTTCTCATCTTCCACACAACAAGGCATTGATGATGCAACTAAAGATGCTGATGTGTTAATTATTTGTCTGCCAGGTGGTGCAGCAACTAAACATATTATTAACTCTCGCATGCTACACAATATCAGCGATCATGCAATAATCGTTAACGTTGGACGTGGTTCATGTATAGACATGGATGCATTGAAGGTAGCTGTTGAATCGGGTAAGGTGTCTCATCTTGGGTTAGATGTTTTCCCGAACGAACCAACCATTGAAAAGCATTGGTTTGATGAAAAATCAATTAATGAAACATCAAATCCGTTTTATACTGGTTCTTTCACTCCGCATTTGGGAAGTGCAACTTTAGATACGTTAGAATTTGCAAACGAAGAATGTGTTTCAAATATTATTAAAGCTATAGAAAAGGGAGAAATTAAGAATGTTGTTAATTAGGTAGTTAAGTAGATAGTAATTCATTATTAATAGACTTTAGAAGATCCTTGTAATCATGATAAAGTTTTTCCCATGTAATTATGCTTTCAAAACAAGTTCTACTTGCAAATTTCAATTCATTTTCGTATTTTTTCTTCCTATAATCAAAACCTGTCAACAAAGAATCAAGAACTTCCTGAGCTTGAGAATTACAGTTTGTTAGACTTTCTTGTTTAATTTTTTCAACTAACCAATCTGAGTTTTCATTTAATAACCATGGTTTATCCAAGGGCCAATCACTCCAATGAATATAACATGCATTTTCTAAAATTTTCAAACTATCCCAACCAAATCTTTCAACGCCCATTCCTGAACCAAATTCATCATTTTTATTAACACTACCAAGGTGGTTATCATTAATATCTAAGACAGTTAATTCTTCAACATCTATTGCACTACCTTCATAATTGAACCTCCAAGACCAATCCCAATACGGGATTTCGGGATAACTATCTAAAATATCTTCAATATTTTTATAATTTTTACCATCTTTTAAAATTCTTTGTACATTTAAAATTGGAGATTTGGTGGTTAAATAGGATAAATCTGACGGTGATGCTAAATAAGCTTGATGGTCAAAAATCGAATGTTTGAATTCACCTGATAATAAACCATATGGATAATGAGGTAAAATCAATAAGGATGGTAAAGCTTTAGATTTTAAGAAAAGGTTAGTTTGATCATCTTTATTTTGAATGGATTTCCTAATGTAAAAATTGTTGTTATCTAAATCATTTAGATTCCAAACATTACTTATAATTTCCATATCGAATTGATTTGCCTTTTTATTTTTAACATTTTTTAAAATCCATTGGAAAACATCCGAATCTGGTATAATTAACATTACATAACTTGCTAGCTTTAAATTTGGGAATTTATCAATTGTGAATTCGATTGAGGGTAGTAAATCATAAAGTGAATTGAAATATTTCGAGTCAAAATCCAATTCATCTTCAATTTTCTTTTTATAAATGTCTTGAATGTTTAATGAATATTCGAACGGTGTAGGTAAAGAATTGTCATCACTATTTAAATCTATCAAGTTGGAAATTTTAGGGTCAACAGCTTTGAAGTTTAGATAATCTTTAAGATCGAGATAATTTAAAGGTAATGATAATAATGCAGGTGGTAGTAGGAATAGTTGGTCCATCTTTTTAAGTATAACTGAATCAGCATCAAGAAATAAGACTCTATCATATTCAACCAAATTGAATGAATGTAATTTGGTGAAAGATTCCGACCATGTTTTCGAATCTTTCTCAACATGTGATTTAATTAATTCCACATGTTTAACATTAGCATTATATTTGTTAGTCAATAAGTTGATTAGTTTGTTTGCTTCTTTATCATGTTGATAATCAAAGGAACACAAGATTTGTATGTTTGCTAACGTTTTAAACTTGACTAGTTGTTTGACATTAAGTAAAACTGGAATTAAGTTATTGTAATTGGTTGCATAAAACACATATGCAAATTTGGCCCAATTAATAGAATGAGGTTTTTCAATCATCATTGAGTTATAGTTTTGCACGATTGTTTCAGCTGGGATATACCTTATGGATTCGGTATCAAACAAAACACCATTTAACAAGTCTTGATTATCTTCCTTCGCTGAGGGGAGTACAGAAGTAGATGTAGATGAATGTTGAGTTTCATGAACACGTTGGTGTTGTTGATTCATGTAAATCAAAGAATTTCTAGATTTTGATTTAATGATAAAAACATAAAAAAGACCAAAAGAAAATATAACTAACAACGTCAAACGCTGTATTTTTCTAGTAATCACCATTGGGGAGAATGTGGTGATAACCGTGAATAAACGAAAGGTCAAAGAAGTGGTGAATTTAGTTTAAGGATCAAAATATTGGGAAATTCCAAACCGGTAACTGTTGATCAACATTGGAAATACATACATACATGTTGGAAAACTAAGAAACTAAAAGAAAAAAAAAAGAAAAAAGAGAAAACAAAAATTTAATTAGAACCCTTAATAAGGAAATATTAGCCGAGATCATACACCATGACAACATGTTTGTTGTGCGTAGGTTGGGAAAGAACCGTTAGTAAAATTGATTTCATCAACAACAAAACCAATTACCGGTGTATAAATACAAGTATTGCTGGTGACCAGACGATTTACTTACTAACGATGTGTGTAATAGAAGGCATAATAATCGTTGAATTATAGTATGTGTAGAAAATGGGAAAATTAAAGTACGGTTGTATCTGCAAAGACAGAAAACAACAGATGGGATCCGAAGAAGAGAAAAGTTGGAAATTGTTTTGTTTTTACGTAAGCAGACGCGCAAACGGGCACAGCACTAACACCGGCACTAACGCCGGCAACAGGGTGCGGGGGTGGAAATAAAGAAACAGTCAACAGCACCAAACGGGGCTGTCGGAGACAAGCAGGTGGGCGCGGAGGCCGCTGCTTCGGAAGTTAGGCTCTCCGGAAGTTAGGCGCTCCGGAAGTAAGGCGCAGCGGACGCGTTAAACGCTCGCTCCTCCTCAAATCACGTTTCTGATGTCCTCTCCCATCCGCCATTCCGAGCTAAAATCGAAGAAGCATGTCCGGTGTTAAACAGCTCACGCTGCCCAGGGAGAGGGCTGTTGGGCCTTGGTCTGTTCAGATGGACGCGGACGTGGGAGTTTCCGAGGCAGGCTGAGCGTTGTAGAGGGGGGCTTGCACGTCAACCACAACCCAGCCGACAACTGTGGCAGATGACAAATCCACTTCGAGAGACACACACACACACAGACAAAAACGGATGGAGATAGCAGCTGCACCCTGAAAGTGCGTAGCTTATTAATTGCGCAGCCCGTGAGAAATTTTCACACCGCTTAATAATTCTCAACGCTTAGCACGCATTAATAATCCTCTTACCTCATGTCCCTCGCTCCGATAAGAGCTGGAGTTACCGTATGAGTCAATCCATCTGCACCACAGCTTTATATAAATACTGGGCACATCCCCCTATACTTCGTGTCTGTCCCTACCTGGCTCCCACATTCCTCCTTCTTCTTCCTCTATCTTCTTCATCATCATCATAGAAATGAAACAAGCAATCAGACAACAGTCCCAACACATCTCCTCTCTCATGAAGTCCCAACAACAACAGGTATCTGCATGTACTGTCTGTGATTCAGCCACTGAACTAAACAGCGAAAGAATTTTTAATCAAATTCATAGATCTTTTAAATTATCTAGCAAAAACTTCCAGCAAATCCCAAAACGGACTATTAGTATAGACTATAAATCTCCTGCTCAAATCGAAAGAATGAAACATTATTCTTCCTACACTCCAACTTCTGTTGCATAATTTAATTAATAAGTGTTGATACTTACGTTATCTTTGTTCATCTTTTATACCCTTTACAATACGTTATGGAACGTGATTGCACTTATTAGAATTTTATTAGAATCGCAGGTTACCGGTTTTTATATTTGATGATACTTTTTTTTGTATTTTTGGATCTTTTTTTTTTTTTTTTTCATTTCTTTTTCATATAATTCTTTAATTACAATATTTTTTCTTTAAA
>JAKTWB010000124.1:0-16078 GCA_030560845.1 Pichia scutulata
TGATTTGATTTCATATATTGGTCGATCGATTGATTGCTTGATCGGCTCTTGTAATTTAAAAGTATAAAAATAACTCAGATTTATAAGCATGTTGTGTTAAACTAACTGATAAATAATTTGTCCTTGGTAAGTAATAAAATACCTTTTGTTTTCGTTTTGTCATTATCTGTTTTTGCCTGTTTTATTCCTTTGATTCACCAGTAACCTTTCCCTCCGTTGAACCAAGGCTCATTTCTTTCATCTCAATTTCGAGAAGTTGCGCATGGTATGAATCATAATCAACATATTTACTAGTTTTCAACTCATCTGCATCTTTATCTACCATTCCTAAATATTCTGGCACCATGATTTCTGCAAATGTTTTACGAAAAACTTTCCTAACGTATAATGAACCATCACATTTAATTTCAAAAACATCAGTCTCAAATTCTTGTAATTCCATCACTTGTTTGTAAATCAAGTCATATTTAGAATCTAAAATATCAATCGAATTAATAAACGTGTCATATAGTGATGGATAATTATCTTTCATATATGGGATGACGTCCCTTTGTAAATTAAACTCAAAATTACAAATTAAGGAAAATTTTCCATCTCTTATACCAATAACCAAGGTATCCTGTAGTCCAAAATAGGATTGAAATATCCATTTTCCAAATTTAAACTGAAATGAGTAAACATGATACTTCAAAAAATCTAGTAATCCTATTTTATCTTCGTTGTTCAATTTCAATATTTTCTCTATTGTAGCTCCTTCAACATAACTCAATTTCATTTCACAATACTGTTTTCCCTTATGATTTTTAAATGAATCAACTTCAATAACTGATTTGAATGGCCATCTACCATATTTTCCCTCAACTAAAATTTTAAAATGTGATGGATGGACTGGTTTTGGTTGTTTACATAAAATTGTTTCAAATCTAATTCCAATATATGACATTAGTTGATTTTGATTTTTTCTGGTGTCTGTATTTGCAAAGATTAATTTTCCCTTGTAAAGTATAACATTATAAACATCGCCACTATTTAAAATTAAATCATTATGAACACCATTGTGGCATAAAATTTCAACTGGTAAACTTTCTTTTTCCTTTGGTTTTTCAATAAATTTATATGCTGCCACTGTAATTAGGAGATGCTGTATTTTCGACTCTGTCTCTGTAAACCATTTCCTTTTATATTCGTCACACCCTTGGCTAAGTTCTTGTTTTTTTGTATAATCGTACTGTGAACCTGGAAGTAACTCCTTAATTAACGAGTATGGTGTATTTGGGAATAATCAAATTTGACTGAATCTTTCGATGCATCATATGAGTATCTGAAAATTTCTTTTGGTCTGCTATTAAATACTGAATATTTTGACATTGTTGTCGAAAGAACAAGGAATGAATGAATCGAGGAACATTAATGGAGAATACAACACGATAATTATCTCCACTTCTAGTTTTTTATTTTTTTTTCTTTTTCTCATTAAATTTCATTTTTTTCTAAAAGGGTCTATAAACTATAAATTATTGCCAGTTTTACAAAGCTGTTCATTATTATTTGGTATCATCACCACTATTCATTTTTAAATTAATATAATCCAATTTATCAACAACTTCTGAATCCATCAACACATCTTCTCCATTATTTATCATTGACAAGTATTGAGGAATAACGATTTTATTAAATAATTCATTATCATGACTGCCATCACTTATTTTTTCAACTTTTAAATTTCTACATGAAAATTGAAATACATCAAATTCATTTGTCTGTAACTTCTTGACTTGCTTTAAAATCAAATTAATTTTTTCATCTAAATTATCAACTGAATTTAGAAATTTACCATATATTTTAGGATATTCCTTCTTAATAAATGGTAACAACTCATGAATCACATTGATTTCTTCATTACATAAATATTTAAACTTTTTATCTCTTAATCCAATGACCAAGTAATTTTGTAATCCGAAAAAGCATTGATATAACCATTTTTCAAGTTTCAAATCAAATTTTTTATTATGATCTTTCAAAAATCTTAAAAATGCAAATTTATTTTTAAATTTTAATCTTCTAATATCGAATTTGGTAATTTTGGGAATGAACATTAATTTAATTTCTGCATAATCAATACAATTGTTTTGCTGTTTATATGAGTCTATTTCAACAACTGATTTGAATGGCCATCTACCATATTTACCTTCAACTAAAATTTTAAATTGATTTTTTGAATCTTTAGGTGTTGGTTTATTACATAATATACTTTCAAAACTGAGGCCAACAAATGACAACAAAGGATCTTCATTTTCCCGTAATGAAGTATTTGCAAAAATTAATTTCTTTTTATAATAAACGATAGTATAATTATCAAAACTTTCTAAATTTAAATCATTAAACAATCCATTATGACATAAAATTTCAATAGGTAACTTTTCATCCTTTGGCTTTGCAATTGATTGATAGGCGACTAATGTATGTAGAAATAAATTTATGTTGGATGTATTCTTATCAAAAACTGTGGTTTGGAAATCTTTATCTCCTTTTTTAATATCTACATTAACACCTTTTGTACGCAATCGACCAGGTAAATAACTTTCGATCAGTTGATAAGGATATGGTTTTAGAAATGAATCATTAAATTTTAATTTTCCTGCAACGTATGAGTATTTAAAGATTTCCTTGGGCCTGTTAGCCAGTAATGTTTTAAGCATATGGACGTTTGGGGCATGAAACTCGTTTTAACTTGGTGTCTGAAAGAGGTAAGAGACTTGGAGTAAAATTCAAAAAAAAACAAAAAATCGAAATTTCAAAATTTCCAGAGTTTCTTCTCACACACGTAACATGAATCTGCAAACAATATCAATTTGTACACAATTATTATAAATTATTATTATAAATAAACTTTTTTTGTTCTATTCGTTCTCAAACAATCGATCAAACACGTGCAGATGATTGGACGAACGGCCAGGTCACAATCAAAATCAAAGGAACCATCTTCATCACCCAATCGAATAACAACGAGGAATGATTCAATTGAAGATAGAGAAACTGATCAATATCAACAACCACAACATTCAACAAAGAAAAGGAAATTGACAACTTATCCAAAAGTTGAAACTGTATTATTAGAATTACCATATCGTGGATTATATTCATTTTCTGATGCAAATACGTATGATACAAATCCAGATGACAAGTTTGAAAGGTTGTTTAATAAATTTGTGAGTAAATCTAAAAAATCTATATCATTGAAAAATAATTTAAAATTTATACATTTTGATAATTATGAAATTGAAACTTGGTATAAATCACCATATCCGAAACAATATAATTCAAATTTAATTATGTTTATATGTTCACATTGTCTTAAATACTTTGATTCCAAATTTACACTGAATAGACATTTATTAAAATGTTCATTTAAGTTTAAACCAAATGGGAGGGAAGTTTATAGGGATAAAAAGGAGAAAATATCAATTTTTGAAATAGATGGTAGGAAAAATGTTATATTTTGTCAAAATTTGTGTTTATTAGCCAAATTATTTTTAAATTCTAAAACATTATATTATGATGTTGAACCATTCATGTTTTACATTATGTATGATTATTCGGATAATTATGAATTTAAATTTATTGGATATTTTTCAAAGGAGAAATTAAATTCAACTAATTTTAATTTAAGTTGTATAATGACCTTACCAATTTATCAAAGGAGAGGATTTGGGAAATTTTTGATTGATTTTAGTTATTTATTATCAAAAAGAGAATTTAAATTAGGTACACCAGAAAAGCCATTAAGTCATATGGGTTTAATAAGTTATAGAAGCTATTGGAAATTTGCAATTATTAGAGAAATTTATAAATTAATTAAAGATAATAATAATGATAATGGTAATGGTAAGAATTTTAAGATATCAATTGATGATTTATCCAATTTAACTGGTATGATTCATGATGACATAATTATAGGATTAGAACAATTGAATTCTTTTTTAACATATAAACAAGATGATGAAATAAAATATTGTATTATATTTAATTTAAATTTAGTTAAATCATTATACTCAACGTATAATAATAAAAAATCAACATCCATTAAATTGAATAAAAATCTATTAATCTGGAAACCAATTATTTTGGGACCATCAGGTGGTATAAACACGAATTCTACAATGGTTTTAAATAATGAGAATAATTTGATGAATAATATTTCAATTATTGTTAATTTTTTGAATGATGATTTGGATGATGAGAGAGATATTGAAGATCAAACAAGTGAAAAGATTAAATTACAAAATCTGGAAGTAAGTGTTGATGGTAGTGTTCTTAATGATGATGAAGTATTAAGTAAGTGTAGTATTTGTCATCCAGGTATGAAAATGGTTAAAAAGATACAAAAAAGGAATAGTGATACAATAGTTATAAAAGGAAAAGAAATGGGTAAAGAGCAGGAGGTATTTGAGGAAGTTTTGATGATTGAAAGTAATGGTTATATTGATGGAAATGAAGATGATATTATCATTGATGATAATGATATTGGATCAGAGGAAGACAACGATGATGATTATGATGAAGAAGATCGAGGAGATGAAGAAGAAGATGAGGAGGAAGAAGAAGAAGAAGAAGAAGAAAGTGATGAACTAATTGTATAGTAAATTTGTAAGTGTAATTTTAGTCATTATATGAAACAAGAGTAATTTTGGAACAATCATAACATTCAACGTTACTTAACGCATCGAATAAACTTTTCTCTTCAGTGTCGTTGTCATTTATATTATTCTCTGATAGCAGTTGATTATAATAGTTTAATAAATTGATGGAATTTGGAGATTTGGGGAAAGTTGATGAAAATAATGGTGATTTAAGAAAATTTGGTGATGATTTTAGTGATTTTGATGAAGATTTTGGTAAATTTGGTAATTTAATGACTGGTTTATTTGATGATTTAAATAAGTTATCATTTACAGTAAACAGTGGTCTTGCGTTTTTTTTTAATGATGAAGATAAAGAAAGGGGTGGAGATTGAGATGATGATGATGATGATGTGGAAAATGATGAGTGTGGACTTAACGGTCCTTTGAAAGATTTCTTAAAAGATTTATGAAGTGGTTGATGATTATATGATTTATCTAAGAATGGATTGGCAGGATCTTCAAAAGGATTAATGTTATCTAAGAATGGATTATTATCTTCAAACACGGGGGTTGACTTCAATTTTGGTGTTGGTTGAGATATTGAATAGTTAGGAGTTTGAGACTCTGAAAGGTTATATTTTGGAGGTGGCATATTTTCCTTATTTAAAACAATACTCACTGAAGAATGTGAAGGAGAAGATAAATGATGTGGATATAATGAATTGAATATTTCGGTATATGATATATCATAAGGTGAATTTGAACTTTGATGATGATGCTCAAACAAAGAATTTTCGTTAGTTATATTAGTGAAAGATTTATGATGTTTTACAGAATGGGAAGAATGTTCAGATATTGATGAATTTAGGTTTAGATTAGTATGTTTATAATTTAATTTTCTCAACGAGGTAGATTTTTTAATTGATTTGAAAACATTAGTAACATTTCGAAGAGATTTTGATTTACGAATTTTTCTGTGGCAATTTGTTTTGTTTGGAGATGATTGATTTATTGGTATGTTTCTATAGTTTGCAATTGGTTTAAGGTTCAAGGATAGTTGATTAATTTTTCTAGCATGAAGTGGTTCATCTTTTTTATTAAACAAAGATTTGAAAAAGAGTTTCATGTTGTGGAGTGGCTTGGGTATGTGAAAAAATGTATTTATGAAGCTTCATCTAAAGCAAGGATTTTGTTTTACCTTTATAATAAACCGGAAAAGATGATGAAACAGATGTGAAAAAACCGATGGAAATATGAGTAAAAACGCTGAGCCCCGCGATTTCACAACGGTTTCAGAATTGGAGAGATGCGACGATCGACGCTAATAAAGGAGATGATTTAGAGTAGAGAATAAATAAAGTTGTTGATAGGGTTCATGCTAGAATTGATTGTTTTGTTACTATGAACAGACGAAAGGGATATGTATAGATAAACAAATCTATCAGGTAAAGGACATTATCGATTAATATCAGATTGTTTGAGGAAATATGAAATATTCCTTAAATGGCATTTATGTAAGAAGAGAGTTGGGATTTGAGAAAAAATATATTCTTATTTTTTTATTTTTTTTTATTTTTTTATTTTTTTTTTATTTTTTTATTTTTCTATTGATGACTAACACATCGGGTACTTCGATAGATAGATAAAAAGATAAATTAAGTTAGGTTTATCGTTATTCATCATCTTAGCTTTTCTTCCTTTAGCAATGGACTCGGATATACAATTATTTACTAGTAAGATATCAATTCTTACGATTCCAAGAGAGAATTTCTGGATTTTCAAATCTGGTGTATTAGAGATGATTTATAAGTTGGTTGATGAATATGAAAATCGATCTAATAGTAGATACAGTGATAATGATGCCAATTCAGCTAATCCAAGTGAAAATAATGAAGAGGACGATGATTATGATGATGATCGGAATAAGGAGGAGGAAGAAAGTGGAGAAGAAAGTGGAGAAACATTTTTCCATTTAGCATTTACCAAAGATGAAGTTACATTGATGAGTTCAAGCAAGTTAATACGAAAATATTTAAGCAGGGCAATTCGGTTGGACCAGGAATCTACATTGATTGGTGAAGAGTTTTTCATTATCCAAGTGATTAGTGATGGATTGAACATTGGTAAGAAGATTTTGGAATTGACACAGCCATTATCTAAGAACAAGATTTCGCTTTTCTTTATTTCGAATTTTTTTTCAGATTTAGTGTTGGTTCCGGTGAAGGACAAGGAGAAGGTTGTGGAGATTCTAGAGAAGAACCGGGGGGGTGCAGTGGTTGATGAGGATGGCGATGAGATGACAACGTTTGAGATGTTTAAAGAGAAGGGCATAGTGCCCGCCCTGGACACAGAGATCCAACTAGTGCTGACGGGGGCGCGTACCGGGGAATCGGGGGAGGTTTTGCGCCAGACGGCGGAAAGTTTGGGGCGGTTGAATGTGGAGCGGACAAGCCAGCGGAAAATGCCGGCCGGGAAGTTTTTCCCGCAAGGGGCCTTCCCGCCAGGAACTTTTCCCCGCTATTTTGCGCTCACTCGGATCCCCACAGGCGAAACCAGTCTGCTGCTCCCACACGACGCCCACGAGTTGGGGCAGCTGCGGTTCTCTCGTGGGAACATGATGGGCTCGCTGCAGGACATCTACCATCCGTTGGGACTTGACATGAGGGAACTTCCACTGGATCTGACGGGGATTGTGGCCGGTGTGGCCCGTACGCTTCTGCAGCTGGGAGTCCACGAGATGTCGTATCTGTCGCTGGGGCGGTCTGGGTTTGTGCTGGTGCCGGATACCTTTTCCGAGCGGGTGCAGCTGCAGTTGTAAAAGGGGGTGCGGGTGACGCACAGCGGGTGGCGAACGGCGGGCGGCGGACGGCGGATCGTGGACGGCGGATCGTGGACGGCGGATCGCGGGAGATTTGAAGGCCGGTGATGACCATCGCATTGAAGAATTAATGGGACTTGTGGGTCTCTGGGATCTGGGATGGGGTTGTGGATGACGGATGATGGATGATGGATGATATCTGCTGTTTATCTTCTTCTTCTTCTTCTTCTTCTTTTCTTCTTCTTCTTTTCTTCTTCTTCTTTTCTTCTCCCTTTTTCCTTTTCTATCATTGATCTTCCCCTTTCGATCTTTATCAAATACCTTCTCTAGTAATGAACAAACCTACCCCTCAATCTTGGCACGATGAGGACGACCGTCTTCTTATCCAACTCAAAGAAGTCCATAATCTCGGTTGGAAACAAATAGCAAACCATTTCAACAACAGAACTTCCAATGCCTGTCAGTTCAGATGGAGACGATTAAAGACTGGGCAACTCAAAAAGGTAGCCAAGGTGAAGAAAATCTTATCTACAAGTACAAACACCACAACCGTTCCCGCCATCTCCACACCCCCTACCCCACCTTTTTCCCCCACCCCTGCTACCACCTGTTGGACTCCTGATGAAGACAACCTTATCCGGTCACGTATACTGAAGAACCTCTCCTTGGTGGAACTATCCATTCTCCTCCCACACAAGTCATGCGCCGACATCAACTCGAGAATTTCTTTCCTGGAAATGAAAAAGGTTTCTGTTGCATCTTTGTTAACACCCGATACTTATATTCCGCCGATCACCCATCAGCCACCTGCAACGGCTCCCTTATACAACAACTACACTTTCCGCCTCCCCCCACCTTCTAATCTCTCTTCTGAACAACAACAACAACAACAACAACAACAGACCCTTCCTCCCTTGTCTTCTCTCTATCCAATCCTAAACCAATGAATCAACAGGAACGATGCTGGCCATCACATCCCATCCCAAACCCTTATCCTTCACAAATTGCAACATCTCGCCTAAAAAGGCCTAGAAAGCCGGAAAAGCTGAAAAAACTGTCATTTTAGTGTCAAAAACGGGAAATCCCGCCGCGTATTTCCCGCCGGCTCGCTCTCCTGCACGTCCATCCCGTTCCGTCGGCACAGGTGTTTTTCTCGTGTGGATTTTTATTTTTCATTTTTTTCATTTTTTATTTTTTATTTTTTAGTTTTTTATATTTTGCATTAAATGGAAACCATTATCACAATAGTAATAAACTTCAAACATTTCATTCAATACTTATTTCTCCCCTTCTCTTTCTTCATGCTTTCAAAAAATATCTATAAAATGCAATCAAACATTCCACGCTATTTCGATGTC
Organism: Pichia scutulata; assembly: GCA_030560845.1. Taxonomy (NCBI): domain Eukaryota; kingdom Fungi; phylum Ascomycota; class Pichiomycetes; order Pichiales; family Pichiaceae; genus Pichia; species Pichia scutulata. The sequence continues at coordinate 8,799 of JAKTWB010000124.1, forward strand.
GGTGTAAACATAACAGATTCCATGTTTCAAGGTCAATATCATGGTAAATTTCATCATCAAAACGATACTTTACAAGTTTTACAAAAAGCTTTCAAATATAACGTTTTAAATATCTTATTGACAGGTTCTTCGTTATCTGAATCCACTAATACCATCAACATAATTAATTCTTTAAAAAATGTAGAAAATATACCTAAATTATATTCTTCTGTTGGTGTACATCCATGCACAGTACTAGAATTTGAATCCAATTCTTCACATTCTTCCTCTTCGGTTGATGATCATTTAAATAATTTATACAATCTGATTATACAAAATCAACACATAGTTAAAGCGTTTGGTGAAATTGGTTTAGATTATGATAGATTAAATTACACTCCAAAGGATAAACAACTATTATATTTTGAAAAACAGTTAAATCTAGCAACAAAATTAAATCTACCTTTATTTTTACATATGAGATCTTCATGTGACGATTTTATTAAAATTTTAAAACCTTTCCTAACTTCCAAATCTTTATCTAATCCAAATTTATTAATTCATTCATTTACTGGTGATTCAACAGATTTACAAAATTTATTAAATTTAGAATCTTCAACAGGTTATAAAATCTTCATTAGTTTAAATGGTGCAAGTTTAAGAGATGTTAAAACTCTTGAATCAATTAAATTAATTCCTTTAAATAGATTGATGATTGAAACTGATTCCCCATGGTGTGAAGTTAAGAAAACACATCCATCATGGCAATATTTATCAAAATGTCCAAATCAATTCTATCCATTTGATTATAATTTATCAAATGATGTTATTCAGGTTATTGAAAAATCAACTAAAAAATCTCCAAATTTATCGTTATTTGAATTCTTACCAATACCTTTAGTTAAAAGTGATAAATTTGATAATTTTAAATATAAAAATTTATTTGATGATTCTCCATTAATTAAATCAAGAAATGAACCATGTTTGATTGGTTTAGTTGCTCAAGTTGTCTCAAAAATCACTGATCTTGATCCAATGGTGGTTATTGATAATTGTTATAATAACTCAATACAGGTATTTGGTTAGTTATGGAAACCTTCATAATTCAATAAAAATCATATAAATATAAATAAAAAGTATAGATAAAAAAATATGAATATGTATAACTTAAAGGAGTTAATAATTATAAAACACGTCAAATAAAGTAAAATAAAATAATATAGCATAATATAGCATAAAACAAAAAGACAAACGAAAACAAAAATAAGGAAAAAAAAAAGTTGTGTTCCTTTTTCTAAAGGATATCTGAAAAACATTTAAAAAAGAAAAATAGATAACAATTAATTTGTTGTTAATTTCTATATTAATTGAATGAATATATTTTGAAGGGAAGAAAAAAAAAATATAACAAGTAGAAGAATTTGGATTTGAAAATGAACCTGAAGTTGAATTTGTATTTAAACTTGAATTTAATAAAAAAAAGAAAACGAACAAAAAATGCATTTGTTTTATAAGAATATTTTAAACTTAGTAAAGATTATATTTTGATGTTTTGTATGTAATATTAATAATAATAATAATGATGATGATGATGATGATGATGATAATACTTTTTTAATGGTTTTAACAACATATTCTTTAAAATGAAAATTTAATTAAATTTGTTAATTGAAATTGAAATACTAATTATAATACATTGGTTTTTAGTTTTTTTTTTTTCCATTTCTTGTTTCTTTCTTTCTTGCCCTATTTAGTTTCAGTTTCATCAATTTCAACAACTTTATTTTCATCTTTTTCATCTTCTTCATCTTCTTCATGATTAATATCACCATCTTCTTCCATTACACCAAGTGATTGTAAAATTGAAGTTGCAGATGGATCTAAATAAATCACATTATTATTACCATTATTATTAGCACGTTGACTTGATGAAGCTGCTAATAATTGTTGTAAAAATGCTGGTGCACCACCTTTTAAAACATGAGCATCATCCTCCAAATCTTCATCTTCATTTTCATCTTCACCATCACGAATATTTTTTGAAGTTGATCTTAAACCACCTAATTTACCATTAATTGAATCTTCTTCTTTTGTTTCCGATAATTTGGTTTCAATATCTACTTTATATAAATCTATTGATAATTCATCACTTGTTGGTAATTTTTTAAATTCTTCTTCACTGATTTTATTTTGTATTCTTTTATACCAATCTTTCAAACTTTCACCTTCATGAAGTAATGCAACTATACAAACTGACATATTATCACATCCAATACCGGAACCTCCAGAAGTTGGAGCTAAACAAGTATTCATCATTAATTCTGAAATTTCAATTAAGGATTTATCTTCTTTAATATACCTTCTAGTAAAATCAACAACTTGTTGTGAAGTTAAACAATCCCAAATACCATCACATGCTAAAACTATAAATTCATCATTATTAGTATCTAATTTATGTTCAAGGACATCAGGTAATGCAGTAACTGCTTGTTCTTCAGCTGGTAAATTTTTAGCATCTTTGAATTCAAAATCTCCAATACCTCTTGATAAAGCCAGATTACCATTAACCCTACCCATATCAACAAATCCACCTGCATTAACAATTCTATTCTTTTCACCTTCATTGGTTGGTTTATGATCAAAACTTAAAGGTTTAACTAAACCATTAATTGATAAAATGGATCTTGAATCACCGGCATTTGCACAATAAATTGTAGTTGGAGTAATTAAAGTTGAAGTTGCTGCACAACCTGATGGGTCTTTTGAAAGTTCATCATGATTTAAAATTGCAACATCTGTTGAAAGGAAAGTATCCTTTAAAGCTTGAACATAGTTACCTTTAACATATTGTTCATTTTTAGATAAAATTTTTGGCAAATTTTCACCTGTAAAAATTGCAACTTTTTCACCACCGTGACCATCATAAACACCAAAAAAGGCATTTTGGGCTTTAGAATCTTTAATATCAGCATTAAGTAAATCAACGTTTAAAATAGTGGAATGAGAATCTTCCATTGAAACACGCCAACCTTGCATACATGATAAACCATAGGCAACAAATTGATCACCGCCTTCTTCAGATGACTTCTCGGTTTTTGGATGTGAAAGAATCTGACCCATGATAGAGAGTGTGTGTTATTTGATGTTATAAGAAATGGAATAAGGAAAGAGGTGAAGATTCGGAGGAAACTCCAAAAGAAGAAAGAAAAATTTGCAAAATGGCCAAACCAAACAAACAATCAAACCAAACATGAGAGAAGAAACAAAGAAAGAAACGAAAGATAAAAGAAAAACTGAAAAAATTGGAAAAATGGAAAATTTTCTGAAACTGCAAAATGGAAAATTTTTCATCGACGCGTCGCTGGTTTTTCTAGACTTTTCACGTTTTTCAGAAATCTTCAACATGAATTTTTAACTTTAAAATATATACTTAGATAAATATAGGTAAACTAGACAGGATAACTCGCAGTCAATGTCCCATGTGTCGTCGACTGTATAGCTGTGTGACCACACAATACCGTAGATCGTCAAATTGGTTGATTTCCAATCACCAAAGGACCGTTTGGCCTAATGATCATAAAAAATATTATTCATCTAATAATAACAATAATAATAATCGTATTTTTACACCAAATAACTTTTCATTTAATGAACTATCCAAATCTTGTTATCAAAATATCAGGTCTTTAACTCCGATGCTTTCAGGCATTGATTTCAAATCAACAATCAATCATATAAAAACAATTCAATCTTATGATTCAAATCTTTTGCCGAATTCAGGTTCTTTAATACATTTCAAAATCAATGATTCAAATACAAATAATTTTGGTATTATATTGAACGATTTATTATTTAGTCTTTCAAAACCTACAGTTTTCAAAGTTTTGTTACCGAATGGTGAAATAATTGAAATTTTTCAAGATCAAATTATCTTCACAATTCCAAAATTTATTAAATATCATGTAATGAAAAAATTAACTAACGATTATGATAATGAAATTAATATAAATTCTGGTAATTTAGCTCAGTTAACTTATACATTAAACGTTTTTTTACTATTTTTCATCAAAATCACAAATTCAATAATTTCAAAAGATTTAGTGAGAACCATTTATTTGAAAAATTCTTTCATCAATTATCAATCATCATTGAATCTAGAAAATTATTCGACAAACTTATATAATGAATCAAAATCAATTAGAAATTCATTAGATATAAAAATAAATCCATTTGGTTCTCATATACTTTTATTTTCATGTCATTTTTTGATATTTAATGATCCCATCCATTTTAGATTGATTAATTATAAAACTTCAATCAATAATATCCTTAATCCATTAACTCAGTTATCAACGAGATTTTTCAATAACCCAATTATATTATCACAAAATTTAGAAAATTTATTTAATCAACCAAATGAGTTAATTGTTAAATCGTACTCTGAAATTTTACAGAAATCAAACAACTTCCAAATTTTTAATATTCTGAAATCTGATGAAAACTTTAAAAGGTTAATATTGTTAATTAAATATTCAATTGTTTATCCAAATGAGAAATTATTAAAGAAATTAAGTTATATATTACCAATAAATGAAACTTTGAATTCTGAAAATTTATTCAATTTTCTAAAAACAATTGAGATTTATGATAATAGTTCAAATCCAATTTTAGCAAGTGGTATTTATGGTTTAAATAATTTAAATGATTTAAGTTTATCAATTAAAGATGTTGATGAATTACAATATTCTCAAAATAAAGGTATTCTAAATGAACATTTACCAAAATATTTACAACGGTATAAACCATTAAAATCAATGAATGAAATAGAAGAACAAGAACTGAAAGACAAATTTACAAATAAAAATTATTCTGATTTATTTATTAATATGATTCAAGATACAAAAAATAAAATTTGGCCGAGATTGAAAAGTTTGCGTATGAATAATAATACCAACAAAAGAAATTCTAGAACCCTTTATAAATTAACAAATACCATTGGATTTTCAGTTAATCAAATTTCACTTACAAATTATCAATTCAATATTTTCTTACCAATTCCAAATCAATCACCAAATGAAAATATTACAATTCGATCACCAATTCAAATTCGTAATAATTTGAGGAGTTTCCCGAAATTAGATAATTTCAACAATTCGTTAAGAATCAATCAACCTTGTATTAAATTATCATTTAATCATAATTTAATTGATTCAGATTCTTTAACATCACCCAATATAAAAGTTGGATTAGATATTTTCAAAAAAATTGAAGATATAGATAATGAATGGTTTTCAAATAGATCACCATCACATTTAAAGGGGTCAAAATCGAAATTGGATTGTTGGTTAGCATTAAATAAATTATCAAATTTATTAATTGAAAAGGAAAAATCGAGAATTAGATTAGGATATTTGAAAACATTTGGCAAGTTTGATAAATCCAAAACAAATTTATTAAATTTTAAAAAAAACTTTGATAATAATAAAAATGAAGCTGTTGACAATTTGATTGGTGATGCTATTAGTCAACTTGACGATGATGTTGAAAATTTCATTTTAAAGGATAAAGATTGGATGATTGAAAATTTGAAATTATTAATTGATGAAAATTTATCAAGATTTTGTAATGAAAAGGGGATTAATATAATTAATAGAAGTATTAATAAAGGAATTGTCAATTCAATTGATTATAAGATATTTAAAAAGTTTAAAATTTTTAAATGGTATGCAAATTCGTATGAGACATTTAATTTTCAACTAAGTTCAAATCCAGGTGATTTAACTGCATTTGTTGGATGTTTAGCATTTTTAAATAATTTTAAAATTTTTATTAATTTTGGAAATAAAACGAAAAATCATGAGAGGGGTTACTTACCATTAGGATTAAAGGAATATTCTTCATTTACATCGTTGGATTTTATTGAAAGTCATTTAAATCAATGGCAATTATTTAGATATTTAATGATTGAAACTTTTGAATTGGTTAAATTCAAATCAATTGAATGGGACCCCGATTTATTGGATAAAGTTACGTATGAACATTTCAATAAATGTTTATCACAGAGTGAAGGGTATATTGAGTTGATTAATAGATTAAACAGATTTGAAATTTTGAAGAAGATCAAAACTGAAAATGAAAATGAAAATGCGAATCAAAATGAAAGAATTAGTGATGGCACTAATTCTAATGGCGAAGAACTAACATTGATGAGATGTATAGTTACTAAAATTACAAATGAAAAGTGTTATGGATATTGGTTTGAAATGGATATTGAAGTTGAAATTGAAATTGACAATTCAAACAACTTTAAAAGTTTTACGATTGGTGATAGATTAATCTGTTCAAAAATCAAACAAATTGATTTATTAAATGATAATGTAATATTAAGTTAAGCTACGGTTGGTGTTGTTTTATAACTTGTATAAATGTGTGTATGTATATAGAAAAAATTAGTACTAAAAATTAAAAAGTCTGATGAGAGAGTTCGAAGTAAATAAGTCCAAATTTTTCATTTCTCGAATTTTTTAGAATTTACAGATTTTTTTTCTATTTTGTTTCTCTTTTTGTAAAATACAAGACGACATAGGAAACAAACAGAAATGACGGGACTGAACGGTATAGTTGCAACAGCAATCCTAGGGCTTTTAGGTGGGGTTTACATTGGAAGTCAACTACAAAAGGTAAATGCTGTTAAGGAGAAAAAGGTTAACGTAAAAAAAGAAATGAAAGATACCGGTGAAGCAGAAGACGATGAAGACAAAGAAGAAGTGGAGGAGGAGGAGGAGGAGGAGGAAGAAGAAGAGGATATTGGAATCATAGTTGATTCCAAGAGCTTGAATGATATTGGAGGTGAAGTTAGGATGGCATTGATTGTTAGAAGTGATTTGGGTATGTTAAAGGGTAAAGTTGCAGCACAATGTTCACATGCGGCAGTTTCGTGTTATAGACAAATGAGTGATACTGGTAATGAAGAAAGTCATAACCCGGAAATGTTGAAAAGATGGGAACGTGGGGGACAAGCTAAGATTGCATTGAAATGTGGTAGCATTGAAGAAATTGAAGAGTTGCTCATGAAGGCAGTCAGTCTCAACATCAACAATTACCTTGTAGTGGATGCGGGACGAACACAGATTGCTGCCGGCAGTGCAACTGTGTTGGGACTGGGACCAGCACCGAAGAGTGTGCTTGATCTGGTGACGGGAGAGTTGAAGTTGTATTAGATATGTATTAGATACGTATTAGATATGTATCTATTAAATAGAATGTGTGGAATCATGGAGTCACGTGCGGTTGCGCGGTGC
>JAKTWB010000125.1:0-20969 GCA_030560845.1 Pichia scutulata
GGGGGCCACCCGGACGTGTCCTACTACACGGCCAAGCTGGGCGATCTGGAGCTGCTCACCAGGGCGGCGCACTAGCGGCGGACGGGCGGGGGACGGGCGACCACCGCACGGGGACTTTTGTAACACGTATAACACACACACTCCACGTATAGTAAGTAACTAAACACCACCCACACACTCAACAGCACCACATTCCACGCTGCAGGCTCAACTCCCAACCCCCACCTCCCATCTCCCATCTCCCAACCAACCACGCCCCCCACTACACCCATGCCCGTCACTAACCTCACCCTAGAACACTCACATCTCATCAACTGGTCCATCTTCCAGGAGTTGTTGCTCATGGACGAGGACGAAGAGGGCTTTGCCCTTGTCTTGGTGCAGACCTTCGTGCAACAGGCAAACGACACCTTCGCCCAAATCCTCTCTCTTCTCACAGACACCTCCGCTCACAACATCGACACACTCAACAAACTATCCTCTCTAGGCCACTATCTCAAAGGTTCGGCTGCTGCCTTGGGTTTGCAAAAAGTGCAGGACGAGTGTGAACGCATGCAAAACTACGGCAAACGTGATGCCATAGTGGACGGTGAACACAAACATGATGCCGATTACACCATCCAACAATGGTTTGATTTGTGCAATCAGGCGTATGATGCAATGAAGGAGTATTTCAATCAAAGCAAGGACTTACTGGCACAATATTTCGAGTCCGATTTATAACACTATATATAAGATAGGTTTAGTTTAGTTTAGTTTAGTTTAGTTTAGTTTGCTTTATATATGTATATATATCATTACACAATTGGTTTTATGTTATCCAACAGGGAATATAATAATGTAAATGAAATTGCTAAAAGTGCTGCGATCGTGGTAACCAACGTAAGCGTAGTGTCGGTGATCATAATGGTAGTGATTGGTGTAGTGATGAAGTAGGGTGGTGGTAGTATAATACGTGTTTGTTTTTTCCTCTTTCGTTTCTAATTTCCATTTCCAATTTCCATTTCCAATTTCAATTTCCACCCTCCACTTTCTCACACCGGATCTCCCCGACTTTGTAGATATAAGATATACTACTACACATTCTTTTCACTTTCCATCTCTCTGTCTCTCTTTCTTTCTTCTGCTCTTCTCTTCTGCTCTTCTCCTCCCTCTCTATCCACCTCCCCTCCCCCTCCCATCATGTCCAGAAAACTCACCTTTATCCCCGGCCCTATCGAATTCTCAAACAATGTCCTAGCGGCAATGTCCACTCCTTCCCAGGCTCACACTTCTCCTGAATTCGTCAAAGTCTTCCAAGCAACCTTATCCAAAACTAGAAAACTATTCAACACCGGCTCATCCTCCCAACCTTTCATTCTTTCCGGTTCCGGTACTTTGGGCTGGGATTTAACCGGTGCCAACTTCCTTAATCGTGACGACAACGTTCTCGTCTTATCAACTGGTTTCTTCTCCGACTCCTTTGCTGACTGTTTAAAAGTTTACTGTGATAATGTCGATGTCCTACAAGCTCCTTCTTTCGGTGACTCAATCGATTTGGATGCTCTTAAATCAAAATTATCTGCTAAATCCTACGACTTAATAACAATCACTCAAACTGATACCTCCTCGGGTGTTTTATCAAATGTTGAACAAATCTCCAAAATCATTAATTCAATCTCTCCATCCTCTTTAATCGTGGTTGATGCAGTTTGTGCAACTGCTTGTGAAGAACTTCAATTCGATCTGTGGAATATCGATTTTGTTCTAACTGCCTCTCAAAAGGCAATCGGTGTTCCCTCCGGTTTATCAATCTCTTGTGCTTCTCAAAGAGCAATTCAAAAGGCCTTATCAAAACAAAAGCCAACTTCCTTCTATGCAGATCTGAAAAGATGGCTCCCAATCATGAAAGCTTACGAATCTGGTAATGGTGCCTATTTTGCAACCCCTGCAGTCCAATTAATTCATGCTCTCAATGTTTCATTGGATGAACTATTAAAAGATGACAAAATCGATAACAACGTCCAAGCTCATAAACTAGCATCTGACAACTTCAAATCAAAACTCGTCAATGATCTAGGCTTAAAATTGGTTCCTACTTCATTAGACGTTGCAGCTCATGGTTTATCCGTCGTTTACTATCCAGATGGTATCACCGGTCCTCAATTATTACCTAAAATGGCAGAAAACGGTTTCACCATTGCCTCCGGTATCTATAAAGATTACAAGGATAAATATTTCAGAATCGGTCATATGGGTGTTTCTGCAATTGGTGATAGAAAGGATGAACTAAACCAATGTTTTGAAGCTTTGAAAGCTTCTTTAAATCAATTAGGTTATACAAATTAGAAAAATAAAAGAACCTCTATAGACTCTATATATATATATATTGTTAAACTACTTGATACGTCCTATTTCCTACTAATTCTCTATCGCCTCACTTCTTCAAATCTTTCTTCTTTTTTTTTTATCATTTCGTTGAGATTGATTTATATAGTGAAATATTGTAAGTAAATATAAAAAAAATATAAGAAAGGCTTGACATTAAAAATAGGGTATATTTTCTTAATCTGTTGAAATTAAAAAAACACAAACACAAACAAAAACAAAACAAATTCAAATTCAAATTCATGCTCATCCACTCCACTAAGTAGATAATGGGAATTCACCAGCCCAAGCAGAAATTTCCTTCTTTAAGGAATCTAATTCCGGTGAACCTTCAGAAATCTTCTTCTTGAAGTCCTTCAACTTGTTAGCTTCAATTGGTAATTCAGATTGAACTTTCTTTGCATAATTAACCACGGTATCAATATAATACACAATCTTTGCAAAATCTTCTTCGGATGCACCTCTTGTAGTCATTGCTGGGGCACCAATTCTGACACCACCTGGAACTAACGCTGATTTATCACCTGGAATAGAATTCTTGTTCAATGCAATATTAATCTTTTCACAAACTGCTTCAACTCTTGCACCATCAATTCCTTTATCCTTTAATGAAACCAAAACCATATGAGAATCAGTACCGTGAGAAACTAACGTATAATTTCTCTTTTTAAATTCTAATTCTAAAATCTTAGCATTCTTTAAAACTTGTTCTTGATATTCTCTGAATTCTGGTGTTGCAGCTTGCTTTAATGCAGTTGCTAACGCAGAAATGGTATGATTATGTGGACCACCTTGATGACCTGGGAAAACTGAAAAATTAATTGGGTTTTCTAAATCATAGTAAATTTCTTTACCAGTCTTTGGATTAACTGATCTAACACCTTTTCTAAAGAAAATCATCGCACCTCTTGGACCTCTTAATGATTTATGTGTGGTGGTTGTAACAATGTCGGCATATTCAAATGGTGATGGAATAACACCAGCTGCAATTAATCCTGAAATATGTGCCATATCAACAACTAAATATGCTCCAACTTTATCTGCAATTTCCCTCATTCTTTTATAATCAATTAATCTACAATATGCAGAAGTACCAGCAACTAATGTCTTTGGTCTGAATAAAATTGCAGTTTTTTCTAACATATCATAATCAATTAATCCAGTACTTAAATCAACTCTATATGGCATGGTTTCAAAGTAGGTTGAGACTGCTGAAATCTTTCTAGTATCTGTTTGATAACCATGAGATAAATGACCACCGTGTGGTAAATCAAGACCCATTAATCTATCATGTGGTTTCATAATCGCTTGATAAACTTCTAAATTGGCTGGTGATCCTGATAATGCTTGAACGTTAACACCCCACTTTTCTGGATCTAAATGGAAAGCTTTTAATGCTCTTGCTTGACATAATAATTCGATTCTGTCAATATGTTCATTACCACCATAATATCTTGCACCTGGGTAACCTTCCGAATATTTATTACACATTGGAGTTCCTAATGCATCGAAAACTGCAGTTGAAGTGAAATTTTCAGATGCAATTAAATCAATAGAATGCTTTTGTCTGTCAATTTCATCTTCAATAATTTGTGCAACTTCTGGATCAGTTTCCTTTAAATGACCAGAAACCATTGCTCTGTGGGCTTGAGATAATGCATCGTGTGTCATGATTGAGTTTTAGTAATTTGAATAGTTTATTTATAAATGACAAACTAGTTACAAAAAGAAGAAAAAAAAAAAAAAGAAGAGAAAAATTATTAAAAAAATGGATTGAGTGGTGTCTTTATAGGCATCAACATGTGCAAATTTAATTAATTAAATTGAAATTTGGAAATTTTTGGAATTTTAAATTTTCATTTGAAAATTCTTAATTTTTTTTGACTCCATTACTGTAAGAAGTCAAAACAATTTTTGACTCATGTTGAGGGGAAAAAATTTTGTACAGAATCACAACATTATTATCTTTCACGTTCCAAACTATTAGTTACCTATTTTATCTAATTTATAATTATAATTGCATCGTGTTTATGTTACGATAGACAGTAGTATAGAAGAGATATAGAAATTTATTAACAACAAAATATACATAAACTCCTTAACGGTAGGATTTTTGGAATCTTGCTCTTGCACCACGACCACCGAATTTCTTTGGTTCCATTCTTCTTGCATCTGCAATTAATAAGGTTCTGTCGTAAGAAGCAAAAACTTTCTTTAATTCATTCTTTGAAGCTTCATCAACGTATTTTGCAGTGTATGCAATTAAACCTTTTGCTAAAGCTTGTCTGATTGCGTAAACTTGAGAAACGTGACCACCACCGGTGACCTTAATTCTGATATCTAAACCTGCAAATTTATCTAAACCAACTAATAATAATGGTTCGTAAACTTTGTGTCTTAAGATTTCTGGTTCAACAAGGGTAATTGGACAACCGTTGACCTTGATTAAACCTTTACCTTGTTTAACGTGTGCAACAGCGGTTGCATTTTTCTTCTTACCAAAGGTCTAAAATAAAATAAAATAAAATAAAAATCAAATCAAATTGAAATAGTTTCAATGTTAGTATAAAATGTTCAATAAACTGAAATGAAGTAAGGTAAAATACATGTATTTCTTGCTTAATTTATTGTGTTTCTTTAAATGTCTTCATCACATGATATTTAATAGTTTGAGTATAATTTTTATTTATAAAATTTCTTCGTTATATATCTAATGTATTTAATTTCAAACATCTGAATTTCAAAAAATTTAAACAATATCCTATGTGAAACAATTTATTGCAGTACATGAATAATTTAAATCGTGTAATGGTATAGTCTCTTTAAATATTTCTAAATTTTCTTCTTTTCTCAAAAACATGATAAATCAACAATAATTTAAGCTATTCAAACATCATAATTCAACAATACAAAATCTAGCTGTTATTATGGATATACATACTTGGACGGATGGAGTGACAATCTTTTGTTCAGCAGACATGGCGTTTGGTTTATGAATAGTGTCTATAAATTTAAGATATTGGGTAAATTCAAAAATCGATTTCTCTACTATGATGAAAAATCCAAACGGAAAGGTGGGTGAGTGTTGTGAGAAAATCAAGCAAGACCAACGTGTGGTGCGAGGGTGAGCGCATTGTGACTGTGTTTCCAGATAAACAGGTGCGGTGCGTAGGTGTTTGTTTTTTTTTTATTGTGAGGAGAACGCTGGGGAGAGAGAATGCTAGTGTTGCCAGCATGATGCGTGGGTTTGGTTGGTGCAGATTTTCACTGATATTGTTGATATATTGGTCAAAGTATAGAACTGAAATACAGACCTTTTCATTAAGTTCAAAAACCAGATACATCAACAATGGGTATGTACACCACCAGACACATAATTTTGTCAGTCAAATACAGTTTATATGTTAATGATTTAGATTCCATATGCAGTTATACATTTGAAATTGATTTTTGAAAATTTTTACAATTGATTAATATTAAACCAGTTTAAATATAATAATGAAACAGTATGTTAGTACATTTATGCATTAAACTAAATGTTGAGATTTTACTATTTTATTTTACTTCAATATGTTGGATAATCAGTTAAATATTAAAAGATTTAAACATTGAAAAAAAAAAATTATCAAATGTCAGAATATATGAGGTTTTAGTAAATCATTATCAGATCATTGACATTCACTTATATAAACTTGAATTTATTAAGCTTACAAATTTCATTTAGACTTATGGGAACAAAATTACTAACATTAAATGTTTTACTATTTTTTATTATTCTTTGATTGTAGCTATCCACAAGAACCTTCCAATTCTTAAGAACCACTTCAGAAAGCACTGGCAAGAAAGAGTCAAGGTTCATCTTGATCAAGCTGGTAAGAAGGCTTCAAGAAGATCTGCAAGAGCTGCAAAGTCTGCAAAGGTTGCTCCAAAGCCAGTTGATTTATTAAGACCAATTGTCAGATGTCCAACTATCAAATACAACAGAAAGGTTAGAGCTGGTAAGGGTTTCACCCCAGCTGAATTAAAGGCTGTTGGTTACACTGCAAAATACGCAAGAACCATTGGTATTGCTGTTGATGCAAGAAGAGTTAACAGATCCGTTGATGCATTTGAAGTTAATGTTGCAAGACTTAACAAATACAAGGATTCATTAATTATCTTTGATAAGAACACCAAGCCATCTGGTGAACAAATTGCTATTGCATCTGCTTTCCCAGTCGAACAACCAGTATCAGACTCTACTCCAAGAGCTGTTGTTGTCCCAGAAGAATCTGCTTACAGAACTTTAAGATTAGCAAGATCTGAAAAGAGATACAAGGGTATTAGAGCAAAGAGAGCTGCTGAAAGAGCTGAAGCTGAAGCTGACAAGAAGAAATAAGCTTGATTAAATTAAATTTAATATTATACTAATAAAATTTTATAAATAATTTCTTATATACTTTTCTGTCCAAATGTAACATGGTTTTTACAACTTGAAATGTAAAGTATGCATATAGCATTACTCTTAATACTAACGAACTAATTATTAAAAGCATGGAAATGTACTTGTTGATATGCATTTACATATTTTTCACAAATGGCAGTTTTTGATTTTTTACATACAATAAAAGCTAGTCGATTGTTGGATACATTATACTACACAATTGTTAATCGAATTTAAAGATAAAATGGATTCATCATGAAATGAATCATTTGTCACTTTAAATGTCTTTTACTAAACTATGTAAAGTTTTTTTCTTTTGATTTTTAAACATATGTTTTAGTATATAGTGAATGAAATTAATTAATTTATAAAACTAAATAACCTAATCGAATAAACCGAAACCCATATCATCATCAGATTCTTCCTTTGCTTCTTCAACTTCTTCTTCTGCTGCTTCTTCGGAAGCACCTGCAGTAGCACCTGGAGCTGCAGCTGCTGCTGCACCAGATGAAACGTTGAAGTTGAATAATAAAGATGATAAATCTTTACCTTCTAATGCCTTTGCAAAAATTTGTGCCCAGATACCTTCAATTTCAATGTTTGCACCAGAAACTAATTTTAATAAGTTTTCAGATGAAACTTCTAATTCAGAGTCAGCTAAGATGACAGATGCGTAAGCTAATGCGGTTTCAGTAGACATATTGTTTGATAGATGGAATAATCACTCTTTAAGCAAAACTTGCAGACTAGTTCCTTGTAGATCCTAAAAAATCTGTAAATGCATTAAGTTTCCAAAGAATAGAAAGCAAATTCAGAAGCGTCTGAAAAAAAAAAAGCTCGCTCAACGGAAACAATTTGCAGCGTGAGTGGGATTTTGAAAATATTAGGGTTTTGTGTCACGTGCGTGTATAGCGGGCATGAACTATATCAAATAGCATTCCTGACATGATTAATAAGTAACAGATCTTATCATAAATAACAAAACAATTTGGATTAATGATAAATAGTAAATACACAGTAAATGAACAGTAAATAAGAAACAATACAAATACAAGAAATTTAAATAAGGACAATAAAAGCTGCTGCACCAGCAATAACTGGAATAACACCTGCATTAATTTGAGCACCTGCAGCAGTGAATGTGGCTTCAACAGCTGTTTCACCACTAATAGATGTAGAAGTTGCAGCTGTAACAGTACTTGGTTTAACATCTGTTTTAATAGTTGATAAAACTGATAATGAACCAGATGGGGTTTCTACAATTGTTTCACCAGTAGTAGATGCAGTAGTAGCAGTGCGTGGATTAACATCTGTTTTACCAGTTGATGAGGCTAAAGGTGAAGTGATTGCAGGTAATTCTGTAATAATTGAATCACATGGAACAATCACAGTCTTAATAACGCCTTCAACAACTGTAGTGTAAGTAGTGTAAGAAGTTGGACTAAGAATCTGGGACTCGGTAGTAATTGAACCGCATGGAACAATAACAGTCGTAGTAACACCTTCAACAACTGTACTGTAAGTAGTATAAGAAGTTGGAGCAATTGTTTTTGACTCAGTACATTCTTTACAGGACTTGTTTATGATAGTGTTTTGTTTGGTAGCTGAAGAAAGGACCTTAGAATGACCATTGGCATCAAGATCAGCAGAATTAAATGTTGATGATGATGATTCTGCTGATGTTGAAGAGGGTAAAGAAGTTAATGAACTGAGTGTAGTTGATAAACTAAATAATGGGGTAATTGGTAAAGTAGCTGATGACGAGGAAGAAGATGAAGAGAAAAAAGATGATGAAAATGGAAATAATAATGATGATGATGATGGGGAGACGGAAGATAGGGATAAGGATAAAGAGGAGGAGAGTGTCAATGAGGAGGAGGCTGATGACAGAAAGAATGATGATGTTGATGATGTCAATGATAATGACGGAGAGGATGATGATGATGATGATGATGATGATGATGATGATGATGATGATGAAACGGGACAAACATTACCGTGTGGTAATGATGGAAGCTTGATATGATACATTAACGATTGTGAATCAACCTCCTTACCTAAATTGTACTGAATACTACCACTGTTCAAGTAACCGTCAGTTGTAATGTAATCATTGTCACTTGTAACAAGAAGGAAGTATTCATCATCAGTACATTCAATTGGAATTAAATTCATACCTTCCCATTTTTCATTAATTAAATGATCATCATCTTCACCCCCATTATGAATTCCAAATTTAGCTAGTTCAGTTTCATCTAAAATGTCGATGAATGAATAGTAAGTTGCTGGAACAATAGAAGATTTTAAAACACCTTTGCTTGACGCAATGTTATCACCAACATCATCATATTTACCCATAATATTATCAGCACCCTTTAATGACCAAAGATCAACGTGTTTAAAAATTGCTGTTGTGCCGTCTGCACCACCTCTACCCAAATCAGAATCTCTTGGTAAAACCATAATCAAATCTTCAGTAATCACCCTCATTTCAGATTGTGAAGCGGTCTTGACTTTAGATGTTTCATAAGTTGGTAAAACAACAACATATTCACCAACTAATTTAGGTGGTGAAACGGTAAGATCGTATTTAGCCAACCTGGTGTTGAGCCTTTCTTTTGATTTATCCCCACCATCTTGAACAGTAGCAGATTGTAATAAAGCATACAAATATTTACCATCAGGTGTGATATCGGCACCTTCGTAACCCTTATTATTTGTTCTACCATCTTCATTTTCTTTTGGAGAATAGGATTGATCATAATATAGGGTGGAATCAGATGAAAAATCTAATAAACCGTCAACATGTGGAAGTAAAGCGTCTGGAGCCTGAATATAATCAATCATCTTACCAGATGCATCAAATTTCATAATTGATGGGCCATATTCATCAGTAATCCAAAAACCATTTGATTGTTCACCACCAATTAAAACGAGAGCCTCTGCGTCTAATGAAACTCTTGTGGTTGTGAGAGTTGAGTTTAAACCATTACCCCAACCATCACCATGATAAGTAACAGCTGGTATATCCTTACCATTAAATTTGATGGTAGTATTAGCATCCAAACCAGTCATGTAATCTCCGTTGTTATCTTTTAACAAAATAGTATCTTCGTAGGTCCAAATAATGTTATCGTTTGATGAAGAGTTTTTTGGAGTGAATGCAATATCAAATTTATGAACTCTTGAAATGGTATTAACAGTGCCTTGAATATTCATACCTCTATCCGGTAAACCCCAAGCGGTAAAATGATAAGCACCATCAGCTCCAACCTTAATAGAAGATTGGTCAATTGCAACAGATGAACCAGGTGCAATAGTATCATAAAATTTATCAATAGCATTAGATGGAATTTTACCGAAACCGACCAAACCAAAGGATTCATAAGTAACACCATCAATGTCAACACTTGTAAAGCCCAGTGTCTTTGCAACAAGTGCAAAAAAGATAAACTTAATTAATAAATTCATTATGTAACGAGTGAATAATAGTTAGTTTGTTTATAAAGGAATGTCTTTCTTATGAGAAAAATTATGGAAGTTAAAGAACCCTTACTTGACCCTCATGGAAAACCATAATTATTTATAATCTGTTCAACACTAATTCTGCGGCACCGTATTGATCAATAAAGTTAGTGTATGTTAACACGTTTCTGCCTAATTAACAGAAATTGGAAAATAATCTGATATACAAATTTCCTTCGGCGGATAACGAAAATACGCAGAAGGATTTCACCGACGGAAAATCAACGCACGTTTAGGAGCGGACAATTTTACGGCGGTTACTAGCTACTATTATTGTGGGGTGCTAACGGGTAAAGAACATTTAGCTGCGCACATGTTCGTCTAATTTAGCTTTATAGTTGATTTAATTAGCATTTCTCATTAAAATTTATAGACACATTTCTCATATTTACACAACCGTGATGGGAAATTTAAACACAACATACTTTTTAGATTTTTTAATAGAGGCATGAAAATGAACCATGTATGAGTTATTAATGTTACAACTCTCAAATGTTGGAACAAGACAACTAGTGCTTTTTTTAATAAGTTTAGAATCCATAGCTAGTGGCAGTTTTATAGATGCTTTATACGCATGATCTGCTGGATCCCAAAACCATTTCTTTGTTAATTCAATAGTTTCAGTCAAGAATTCAAAATTGGGAACGTATGCTTCTTTAACTGATAATTTACTCAGTGCATTAACACTCAAATACAAATTTTTCGGAACTGGAATGTTTTTTTTTAACAATATTTTTAATTGATCTAAATAACCCTCATATTGACGCCTGATATTAGGAATTGTGTAAACTGACAATTGTTCATCCATTAGAAATTCACCATCAATACTGACGGGGATTGCATGTGGTGAATAAACATTAAGAGATTTAAAGGATGAAGAAACTGTGATTGATGAGGGTAAATCAATTTTAGTTGATGATGATGATGATAATGATGAAGCTGATTTGCTAGTGGGAGAATATTTCAATTCGAAATTAACAAAACAGTGATCCTGCAGTACTTGTTTAGTATTATTTTGCAAAGATGATACTGTCTTCAAACTATCCGAACTGTTAGAATTTAAAGAACTAATTGGAACACTATTACTTCGACTTTTATCAATTTTTGATTTTATTAATAAATTAGAATCTGTTTTAGATTTTAGAGAAAAACATCTAACTGAATGAATTGAAGAGTCTTTGGACATTGAAGCTTTAATAAGTATATCACCAGCTGATCTACCAAAAAAATCTTTGCCAAAATCAACTGTATTATAATGTAAATAATTATGACTGTCACTTCGAATAATTTCTTCATGAAAATTAGTTGAACTTTTTAGTTGTTTTTCTTTTTTTGTAATATCTACTTGTAATGCAGCAACTATATTATCTTGTTCTTGCTTACTGAAAATACCAGCCTGTGTCAATTGATGTTTTGTTTTTAATTCATCAATAGATGTAACAACGTAATTTTCAAATTTAATCAATTGTTCATAAGTTCGGATATTTGTTCTAATTTGTTTCTTTAAAATATTACTGCCATCAACTTCTTCATTGTATAACTTCCCGCGGTCTTGACTTACATCAACTCTAAAATTATAGAGTTCAGTTGACATTAAAATAAATGGTGAGTTACCGGAATCATAGGATCTAATTAAATTAATATTTTTGCAACGATATTTTCTCATTTTCTCTTCTAATCCCACCATTTGAACTTTAACGTAATAAGAAATAGATTGACCAATTAACGCAGTATCATCAACTTTGATAGGACTACCATAGATTGAATCAAATCTTTTATACCCCAATATTGGATTAACATCTAAACTTTCAACAAGATTACCAATACTTGATTCATCAAATCCAAATGTTGGTAAAACATGTAAATGTTCAGGTATTTGATCTGGACATGCATTATCTAATAAAGAATAAGGTAATTTAAAATTGAAAAACTTTTTATGAATAACATTTGGCAATACGTTTTTTGACTTATCAAATCCAATAATAGTATTATCAAAATCATCTTTTTCTATATCTCCAGTAATACCATGTGTTTTAAGTGGTATTTTACCATAACTAAAACAAGCACCTAAATCATAAGTTTTGAACAATACTTTTGAAAAAATATTTCTATCACTTGGATGAAACCCACCAGCGGGAGTTTTTAATTTACCTTCAAGTGAGACTGTCATTAATTCAAAAGGAATTGGTTTATCTGAATTTGATTTAATTGTGACATAGCCAGTAACTACATCACCAGGTCGATACTCAGTAAGAATGCTTTCCTTCTCAACAGCTTTACCAATTTTAGGTGGTTTTTTAGTTAAAACAATTTTAATATCAATTGGTGCATCAATAGATTTTAATTTATCAACATTATTAAGTAAATTAATCTTATTGTTTTCGTTTGAATTAAATCTACTTAATTCGTGTGAAATATTCAACGATCTTATTGAGTCCAGTTCAGACACATAATCAGGCAATTCATTATCATTTGAATCATAAATATTATTATGTTCATAAATGTTTCTATTAAACATGAAATTATGCATCTGGAAAGAAGGTAAAATGTCTTCAGTGAATGAAATCTGACTTTCAGTATCATTACTTGATGATTGGCTTTTATTATTGGTCTCAGAACGTGGTTTCTTTGGAGCGTTTTGTTTATGAATAGGAGGAGCAGGCATAATAGTATTTTTTTCGGTGATTGATTGGTTATTTTAATATAAATTAAAGATTATTAAAAAAATAAATAATAAACATTAACTCTGTAACAAAAAAATAAAATCCAAATATAGACTAAATATAGGATATATAATATAGTGTCAGCTGTATAACTCTTGAACCGACGTGCATGCACACAAATTAAATGCAGTAGTGCTTATAATGATGAACTGCAGATAAGTTCATAACTTGGCCCTTATATTTGACCGATTTTTCACTGCCTTTGTTTTTAAACTCAAAAGCTCGAAAACAACGTGGAAATTCTAAAAACAGACAAAATTAGCGATTACCTAATCAGGCAATTCTGGAATCAAACCGCGCAACTGCGACATTGTTTACAATCCGATAAAGGTATTGTTACTTTAGACAACAGTCACTGGGAAACTCATACTGTAATTTTTCGTTTTGGCCTTTTTCATGCTGGATTCTATTTCAACGGTGTAAAGACGACAAAGATGACACTGTTGGAAGCTAGGTGGAATGCATACTGAAGAAATTTTTTCTATGTTTTTTGGATCCAGCACAAGTGGAACTTGGAATTCACATTCCCAGACATTTGTAGATTGATTGAATTTCCATTGATTGTGTATATCTATGGTTTGGGATTCAAATAATTTCCTCATCGTAGATTCAGAAGAGTGGATTCTTCCTAAACTATTGATTTTATTATATAGACTTCTTACTAATCCAATCTTTAATTCTTTAAAACTATCATACAGTTGTTGATAATAAAAAGCATACTTTCTTCTTATATTTGACAAATTTTCTGGATCTAATCCACCATTGAATATAAAATTATTATCAAATGTAATAGGTAATGGAAATGGGGATTGAATATTATAAATTTTTAAAATTGGAGTAATTGCAATCGAAGTTGGTAATGTTGAATTTTTAGTTTTTGGTTTGAATGACATATAAACATAAACACATTCGTTACCATAGTTCATGGTTACCATTGAATCAGCTGACCTAGAAGTATTCAATATTGGTGGTGAATACATTGATGATATTGGATTCAGTGGCATTGAACTAATAGAACCCACTGAAGAAACCTGTTTCAAATCGATTTCACTATTTGATTTTGTAATATCAATTTTACCGGCTAACTTTAATTTTTTTGGATTCAATGCCTTAAGCTGTGCATTTTT
Source organism: Pichia scutulata (assembly GCA_030560845.1). Taxonomy (NCBI): domain Eukaryota; kingdom Fungi; phylum Ascomycota; class Pichiomycetes; order Pichiales; family Pichiaceae; genus Pichia; species Pichia scutulata. The sequence goes on from JAKTWB010000125.1 coordinate 14,166, forward strand.
AGCCATACTTAATCTTAGCGTCAAAGTGCCATCGATTCTACTAAAAAAATCCTTAACGAAACTAATTTTTTGAAACCTACTAAATCCGTTATCATCCAACAACGAAGTTTTAGAATCAGATAGAATTGGAATTAAGTTTGAGCTTGGAGTTGCTGATAACAGTTGTGAAGTTTTTTTAGAATTCGATAAATTCGATGCGAATATAATTGAATCTTGTTCCTTTGGATTTGATATACCTATACTGGTCAAGTTTCTACGTTCTAAATTTTCATGTAGCTTTTCAGTTACCAAATTTTCTATTATTTTCAATTGTTTAGAAGTTGAAACTTCACCATATTCATTCATCGGATTAGAAAATTGAGTACTTGTATTAGATGTATCAACTCTAAAATAATATTCAACATTCTTTAAAAAAATAAAATCATATTCATGTGTTGTTTCCTGATTATAGAATTTTTTATAAAATTCTAATTTTCTACCAATAAATTGAACATTAATTGAATAAGAAACTGACTGACCATCTGCTGAATTATCTAAAGTTTTAATTGGTGAACCATACCTATCCAATCTACCATAACCATGAAATTGGTTAACCTTAATTAATTTGCCTAAACCATTGAAGGCTTGATTATTGACACCAAATGATGGCGGTAGTTTTAAATGATTTGGTAATTGTTCAAAGCATACATTATCTAACAAGTAATGAGGGAGTTTGAAAGCAAAAATTTTTTTATGTCTTGTATTTGAATGAATCATTCTTTTATGCGTGAAACCAATCATTGTTTCATCATTTTCATCATTCAAACGTTCTTCAGTAACTCCTTGAGATACTAAATCGATACATCCATAGTGAAAACAAGCACTTAAGTCGTAAGTTTTGAGAAACTTCTTCTTGATTAAATGGTCGGGGCTTGAAGGATTTGGAATTGTTGTCTCACCTTCTAGTGAAACCAGTAACATTTCAAAAGGAATGTTATCTTTTGATTTATTTTCTATAATCATATAACCACAAACCACATCACCTGGTTTATATTGCCTTAAGGGATTTTCTCTTTCTGAATTAAAACCAACTTTTGGTACTTCTTTTGTTAAAATAATTTGAACACTAATTGGTAAATCAATTCTTTGAAATTTTTCTAAATTGTTTAATAATAGAGCATTCGGATTTCTTGTTGGATCGACAAACTGATTTGCATCATTTTGGTTTACAATTTCATTATAAGCATGCAAACTTGATATATCATCATAATTTGGTGGTTGATCTGAATTGTTTATGTTTTCAGTATCATAAATTGTTCTATTAAACATGTAGTTATGCATTTCAAATGACGGTAAAACATCTTCTAGTAATGTTAATTCATCAGTCTCTTTACTTTCTAGTGGTTTGGCCGTCAAAGCATATGTATTCTCTACAATATTGTTTTCTTCAACCCCATGCATTGGGGTAGTGAGTTAATTTGAGAAAAAAACCCATCAGTAAACGTTAAACCGTTTCACCATTAAAGCATCTAATTTTCAAGCTTGACACAATCGAGAAAAGTTTGAGCTTTCTTTTTTAATTTTTTTTCCCAATTTTTTGCAGTTTTTTCTTCGCACATTTTTTTTTTCCAGAGTTTTATGTTTAAATATAGAATGGAATGTATTATTTTATACCTGCTATACAATACAAACACGAAATAAATAACTTATAGAATCTATTATTTTTATTTATAAATTACTAAAGTTGGTTAAAAGTCTTAAGACCACAATAGAAAAATCTACCGTATGATTCTTCACCAACAGCTTTGAAAGTGATGGTAGCACCTTTCTTGAAGTAAAGAGTATCACCCTTCTTTGGTCTGACAGTAGTACCTTCTTCATCAGAGATAGTGACATCACCAACGGAGTCTAAACAAATCTTCATTTCATCGTATGGGTATGTGTAGACTAATGGTTCACCATCAATAAACTTGAAGAAACCGGCAGAGATAGTATGTTCTGCGTCGGTATTCTTACTAGTCATGGTATCACCAAGGAAAGATGATGGTGAGATCTTTGGAGGAAGAACGTCATAGGCTTCTGCGGTTGGGTAAAATTCCATAGGCATTTTTTTTTGTATATATGGGTTGATTGTTGTTAAGGTGAGTTGGACACACCTTCTTGTTAGTCCACATATTAAACAGTGCAGATAGTCTCTTATTTATACTACTACTGCGTTCATAATCTTACTCTATGTAGAGTATTCAAGCGCGATAAGAATTTCCCCACTCGGTAATATTATCCTTATCATTTTGTTAGAGGGATTCGCACTCCCAAAGAGGGAGTTCTACTCAGAACCCGTTTTTCATTTGCATTTGAAGATTGGTATTTAAAAGAGTGGATATCCCATACGGAACGTTTATGTGTGAAGAAAAATGTTTTTCTTTTTTAACAAGCACTAGCTACTTTTATTTATAATACACACATAACAATAACACTACAATGCCTTTATATTTCAAACCAGGTTCTGACAGTTATTTCTCCAAATTACCACCTGCAATTCCATCTCCAGGTAACAATTCCAATTTAGGTGATTGTCTACACTCCGATGCTCCAAAGGATAAGATTCTTTCCTCTGGTTTTTACAAACAAAGTGCAGGTGAACCATTGGTTTACAAATATACTTATGAAGAAATGAAGGTTTGTGTTGAAGTTCATGGTAAATTTACAGTTTCTGATGAAACTGGTAAAACTGTTGAAGTCACACCAGGTTCTACTTTCTATTTCCCAAATGGGTGTACAATTACTTTCAAAGTTGAAGGTACCGATGAAGTTCCAGAAGAAGAAGCTTATGCTCTTAACTGGTTCTGTGGTTTGAGACCAGCAGATGTTTTATAATCGATTTATAAATATATCTCCTCTATCTATTTATTTTTATTTCCATATTCAATGTATAGAACTTTTTAGATTAATAATTGATGTATTTTCTAAATCAAAAACAAAATAATATTTCGTATAAGGCGTATTGAACAAAAAGCGGTGCGTTTCCAATTTTTTTCTTATCTAAGCAATAAAATTCTGCTAATTGAAAAAAAAAATTAACGAAGGTTAAGGAAACTTATGATTCTTTACATCTATACGAAGTTATATATCTCAGTAAACGAAATCTTATCTTTTGAGGCATTTATTATCGGCTAATTTTTTAAAATTTGTTTATCATGATAAAATCTACGTGTTTAACTAACAAAAAAGGATGGATTACAATCTCACATATAATACCGTTTAGTAGCAACATTTATGATAAATTAATAACCTTAGTTAGTTGATCTAACGTAATTTAACAATTATATGATATTGTGAATGCGAAATCATCTACGATAATAAAATAGGTGTTATCATTTGACTTGGATTTTCCGCCTAAATCGAAAAAAAATCTAATTTTTTTTTGATTTTTTTGATATTTTCGATATTTTCGATATTTTTGATATTTTTGATATTTTCGATGTTTTCGATCTTTTCGATCTTTTCCTCATTTGTTCTCCAATTCGGGCAAAATTTTATTTTAATTTTAAATTATTCCATAAAGCTAATTAATTCTGAATAGTATAATCCATCCCATTTTTTGTGTGTGCACAAATATCCTCCACATGTCCACTGATCAAGAAGATACCATGACAAATGGTATCTTATCATTAACTCATATAGCCAGACTTAAATGTATAAATAATGCACATTTAATTCATGATATAGGGACAACACCATATCATTTAATTGAACCTGTGTTAATGAAAAAAACTGCAAAATCTTTAAAACAGATAGAATCTGAATCTCCACAAATCATCAAAGATTCTGAAGAATTATGGAAAAATTTATTAAAAAGGGATTTCCCTGATAGGCCAGTTAATCAAGTAAATTCAACATCACGAAATTTATATGATAAGTATTTAGTTGAAAGAGATAACCAACGAAAGAATGCTGTTGGTAATTTAAAATTAATAACCAAAAAATTAAACGATATGAAAAATAAAAATAAAGTAAAATCAATGAATAAAGTGTTGCCACCTATTAAAAAATCGAGATCAATAACGTCAGCAACAAATACAACACAAGTATTTAAAAGTTCTTTATTACAAAAAGCTAGAAATGCAAATAAACAAAGAGTACGAAATTTTACACAACCAAAGACAGCAACAAATCGAATAGATCCTATTTCAAACTCAATTCCGAAATCAATTCAAACATCGAATAATTGGATTAAATTGGGGCAGAAAATAAACACATCTGTGCGAGAAATACCCAATGCCACGAGGCCATCGCATCCAAGGCCCGTTAAGACGTCCGTTAAAAGAAGCATTGATACACCTACGGAACCACTAAATAAAGAAAGGCTGAAACGTTCAAAAGCTTATATCCATAATTTATAGAGATGTTTTATACATGATTACTGTTAGATCTTTTTTTGCTTTTTCAATACCCTATCTAAAGCATTTTCAACTTTACGTTTTTTGTAAGAATTTATATTTTGTTTTAAATTATTAATTTTTGGATTATTACTTGCATCCCAATTTTTGGATTCCAGTTGATTATCAATTAAACTCGAATCACCACTTATACTAATGGTTTGTTTATAAGATTTAATTCTTAATCTACCATTTAATAAAACTTTCAAACTCCAATCTTGAAACATTTTATTACATCTATTTGAATCAATACCCAACATTTTCAAAATTGGTAATACATTATTAAAGTTTCTTAACTGGTAAGATTTATCAATTGTGCAACCACTTGAACATAGTAAACCTCTATTTCGACTTGCTCTAATAATTTGTTTGACATTGGAAATAGTTTGAGCTCGATTTTTATTATTCAAGAAATCAGTATATTTGATTTCAAATAATATACCCTTTTCTATAGCTGAACATAAAGTTTTATGTTTCATATAACAGGGTAACCTTTCTTGTAAGTTGAACGAAATTATATCGACATCTAAGTTTGAAATTGTTGATTGTATGGATTTTTCAGTTAATGGTTCAATTGCAACGATGTCGAAAATTTGTTGAAATTTGGAAATGTTTTGGCATTGCGTCGGATCATCGACTTTAACTGTAATTCTTGTGAAAATTTTGATTTTATTTTCAAAATCTTTGAAATCTCTATCTATATTAATTGGATTGATTAAATTTAAATCATTTGGCAATTTAACTTTATTAAATTTAGAAGTTGTCAAGTTTGGTTTGAAATTTAATGCTATGTGTGTATATCCTAAATTGATTGAAACGTTAATTAAATTTTTAACATCTTTTAGTTGATCGGTGGATATTTTTTCACCAAATTCAGTAACCGGATAAACAATATTTAAATCACAAAGCATAATGGAGATAAGATTAATGTTTGAATCCTAGTGGCAAAAACCAAAAAAAAAAACGCTAACAAATGGTTGACAAATCCATATATATGTTTGTAAAATGTAAAATCCTTCCAGAAAAATCTTTGACCCGCATTTCAGAATTTTTAAAAGTTTCCAAAAACGGTATAAAACATAAAGTCTGTGGAGCCTTCATGTTAGCGTGTGGGTGGCAAAAAACAATACCCTATAACTGTAAAAAAACAGCAACTAAATATAATGACAACGATAGATAAACAAGAAGATGGGATGATGGATATTGGAGAACACTGTTCTATTTGTCGACAGCTTGATTTTTTACCATTTCATTGTGATAAATGTGATAAATCATTCTGTTCGGATCATAGAAATGATTATAATTTACATAAATGTATAATTAATGAACGGGAGTTGAAATTGAAAAGGTTAGAGAATACACGAGTTGATGTTTCTAAATTACCGAAAGCGTCAAGTTTATTCCCAGATTTAAATAGAATACGTAAAGATGCACAGGATAAGTATGAAGTTGAAAAACGGAAAAACATCGGGCAAAGATTAAGTAATGAAAGAGATGAATCAAATAAACCATTAACTAGTATTGAAGTTGCTATGTTAAGACTGAAAAAGTTATTGGGAAATACTCAAAAGAAAACTGTTAACAAATCCAAGTCTTTATTGGGATTTAAGAAGGTATCATCATCAATGACATCATCATCCGTGAAAGCTACAAAAATGATTGAAATGAATACGTTAAAAAGATCAGCTATTGGAGATTCAAGGATTTCAGTAAATGATAGGGTTTATGTATGGATAATGTTTACATCCGATGATGACACGAAATTTTTGAATAAAAAAGCACAATTTTTTTCAAAGAGATGGCCAATTGGGAAGATGTTGGATAACAGCGCAGAATTATGTAAGCTTAAGAATTTTAATAATAAAGATGTTGATTCATCATTTAAACTGGCAATGTTTAGGAAAAAAAGAGAGGGTGAAGAAGGTGTGGAAAATAATGAAGATTTTGTTTATATACCTACAAATGGACGTGTGGAAAGAGAAATTAAAGATGGTGATGAAATTTACATTCTTAGAGGTCATAAATAGTATTGTTTGTTTTGTAGTCTTATTTTTTTATAGTTTTGGATAATTTAATAATTTACGGTTTTTAAAGATTTTGGAAAATTAAGCAACATTAAACGTTTGAATGGTGACTTTTTTTCATATTCTGTAAAGTGAAACGCAATTTCTAGACAATGCTGTAAATGGTACAATTGTAAACATAGGAGGAGATTTTACAAGGAAAACAATATAACATACAGTACATAAAATACAATTAGGAAACAACACAGACATTGTCGCAGCTTACGTAACAGTCAATAAAAAAAAAAAAAAGGAAAAAAAAAAAAAAAAAAAAAAAAAAAAAAAATAAAAAAAAAAAAAAAAAAAAAAAAAAAAAAAAAAAA
>JAKTWB010000126.1:0-20871 GCA_030560845.1 Pichia scutulata
CAAGACCAGCACCGTGAGCTGTCAACATCATAGAAACAAATGCATTCCACTTTGGATAGTGGAGAGCAGACGCTAACTTCATTGAATCATCTTTTGGACAAGTCAATGCAAATTGGCTCATAACCTGTTGAAGTGCATTAACTCTTAATGTAGGGTCCATGATGAATAGATAGTTTGGTAGTTAAATAAACTATATAATAGACTAGATAGAGTAAAATAAGTAGAGAACTATGTCTCCTTATATAAGATAAAATATCGTGTAATAATTATAGAAATGGATAAGAGATAAGAGATAAGCGGCACGCATGTTATCGGCCCGCTTATAATTGGTACGGCATTCTGTTGTAATGTATTTACTCTGATAATAGGGTCCATGATTATATTATAGATAAGTTATAAAAAGAAACAATATAAATAAGTATATAACCAGGGAAGAGAAGATATAAGAGGAAATACCTCCTTATATAGAGGAATAAATGAGTGTAGTAAGAATGTAAAGTAAATCACACCACGCGGGATGTTAATATAATTAACCAATAGGATTTCTTTTCAACACATTCATTTCAACAGTTATGGTCTTTTGGCGCGATTATCCACCTGGTCTCAGTTCTGAAATTACTTATGCCCAATTTGACCAGATTCCAGAATCACTTCGTGCTTCCTTAATTGATCAATCCAAGTCATTGTCAGACACAAGAATCATGGAAGATTCTTCTTAGAGGGGGATAATGTTACCAAACGCGGATTTCTCTCTCGGAACCAGCCACCAGACCCAGCCACCGACAAGAAAGCTGGCTCTAATGTATTATATAAGGGGGAGCCTTCGCCCTTCTAAACATTCCAAATTATCTATATTTTATTTATAACTTTCTATAACTTTCAACCAATTTACTTTTAGCTAAAGCACACTAATCTGTTATTAGTGTTTCTGGATATTAATTAGTGCATCTATTTAACATTGTACAGGCATTTAGTAAATATCCATACGATTCACATCAAAAAATAAAAAGCGCAAGTGGTTTAGTGGTAAAATTCAACGTTGCCATCGTTGAGCCCCTGGTTCGATTCCGGGCTTGCGCACTTTTAGTATTATTTTTTTTTTTTGAACTGAAAGTAAACTTTAATTTTTATCCACACGTCTGCTTTTTCTTGATTCATCCTTAATTCTTCTTTGATTAATTTGTAGTGAACGTCAAGTTATGACAAAGGTAGCAGAAAAGGTTTTGGAATCGAAGTTTCCTACTTATAAAAGAAATGGTAGATTGTGCTCACCGTTATCAATTCCCAAAGAGAGAAGATCTGCAACTCTTGCAGCGTTAATCCATTGCAGTTCTATTGTATTATTGCCATGTTTATACTTTTATCTTTGGACCATTGAATCAGTTTGGCCATTATTGATTTTATATACGATTTATTCATATGTATTAGATAATACACAGTCAACAGGCCAATCAATTTATAGAACATCTGAATGGCTTAGGAATCAATTTATTTTCAAAAGATTTGTTGATTATTTTCCTATAGTTACACACAGAAGTGTTCCACTACCTCCATCAATAATCAAAAAAACAGTAAAAGATTTTGTATTTCCGGATTGGACCAAGGCATTACCATTAGTTGTTAGACTAATTTTACAAAAACTTCACCTAATAAGAAAAAAATTAAGGAGTCATACAATTGAAGAATCAGTTGGCCCACGTTATATGTTTGTTTGTCATCCTCATGGAGTTATTTCATTTGGTATTACTGGTTCACTTTGTTGGAATGGGGAATCTGAGGTTTTTGATACGGTAATAAAAGATGATGAAATTTTAAATAAGGAATCAGAGAGTCAAATTGATGGTAATACACGTATTTTGAGAAGTTCTAAATCTTTTAAATCATTATTTCCTGGCATCCCCTCACATTTATTAACAATTGCAACACAATTTATGCTACCCTTTTATCGAGATTATATAATGTCTTTAGGAGTTGGCCTAGTTACTAAAAGTGGTATTACATCAATTTTAAAAAGGAATCATAGTGTCGCAATTGTTGTTGGCGGTGCACACGAATCTTTACTCGCAAAACCTGGATTAAATAGGATTGTTTTGAATAGAAGGAAAGGATTCATTAAAATTGCACTGCAGAGTTGTAATAAAAGTGAAAATGAGTTAAAGTGTTCAGAAGTAGAATTAAATGAAATGATGAAGTTAGGTAAATGGAATGATAAAATGAGCAACATGGCAGTTGTTCCAGTTTATATATATGGAGAAAATAATATCCACAATGTTTATAATACCACAGAGGAATCAAAAAATAAGTTGAATGACAATAATAATGATTCCAAAGTTTTAAAATTGTTATTAAAATTTCAATTGCTTTTGAAAAAGTACACAGGATTTACACTGCCATTAGTAAATAGTAGATCAGTTTTTAATTATGATTTTGGATTACTGCCATATAAACGTAAACTGGATGTTGTTTTTGGGGAACCAATTTATATTTATAGAAAGTTTGGTTCTTCTGTTAACAGCGATGTAACTGATGAAGAAATTGATTATTATCACAACTTATACAAGGAAAAATTGATGGAGTTATGGGAGAGAAATAAAGTATTTGCTACCGAATGGGATGAAGATCTCAAAATAGTAGAATAAATTATGTAATGATAGATATTGGATTAAGTACACTCATTTTGAATTCATGAGCTTTCAAAAAAAACGTAAAATGTTAAGTTAGTCATTAATTATTCCACAATTTTCAATGATTCATCATTGGGATTTGAAAACTTGGGACTTCCCCATTCCCAAACTTCTTTTAATCCTTCAATATATTTTTCATGCCAATAATCTATTTCATATTGAGATATTGGATCATCTAATTTTAGATTATTTAACCTTTCAATCATGATTGGTTTACCAAATACCACATTTATTGGTTTCCTATAGGGCAAAATACCAAAGTCATAATTAAATATACCCCTAGACAGAACAATTGGTATTGTCCAACCGAATTTATCTTTTAATGACATTTGAAACTTATAAACAATTTTCTTCAATTTAGAAATAACGTTTTTGAGAATAATATTTGAATTATGATTGCTATTCTGTAACTCAAATTCACCTTCAATCTGCGTAGTACTATCATCATTATCATCATCATTTTTTATATCATCAGTGTAAAAGACATCATAAATATCATTTTCTCCAAATCCATATACAGGAACAACACAAATACCATTTTTATCCAAGCTTTCTAATGCTAATTTTATAAAGCCTTTTCTTTTATTTAAAACAAGCGAGTTTAAAGTAGGTTTCGCCATTAAAGATTCTCTTGCACCTCCAACAACAATGACGATACTTGCACCTTTACTCAATAAAATTTTCAAATTTTTCTTAACAACAGTGGTTACACCCAGTGACATTAAATAATCTCTGTAAAATGGTATTTGAAACTGACTAACTAAGGTTGTAACAAAACATTTTATACCAGGAAACAAACCATTCCAATTCGTTGAATTATTTGTAAAACCACTTGAAACCCCAGTAGCAATAATTCCATGAGGATGATATCCGAAAATATAATTAGGGCCAATTCTTTCATTATTATTATTGGTATCAAAAGTTGGTTTCAAATCAACCATTTTGTGGAATTTAATTGGGAAATAATCAGTTAAATATTTCCAATATTTCCAATCTCTAATTTTTTCAGATCTTTTGTACCAAACACCACCATTTACAGGGGTCCGATCCAATAGATAAAAAAATATAGTATAATAAATCATTAATAGCCACATCCAAGGTAAGCACCATAATAAAAAGTATAATGTACAAAACCATATGATTGAAGTACTATGAAATAAAATAAATGCAGTTTGAATTCTATTAGAAACTGGCAAATTTAATGGAGGTATTTTATGTTTATTTATATCATGCACAACATTACTAGCCAGTAACTCTTCTGCTTTTGTAACTTCTACAATGTTTGTTTTGGTTCTAATATTTGAATTCTTCGTTGATTTTCGTTTTTGTTGCTTCAAGTCGGTTGAGACATTGATTGAGCAATCCGTACCCGTATCTTTATCCTTCACCACCATCAACAAAAATGGTACAATTAATTAAGCAAAGCTCGTTGGTAATTGAAGGAGAGGGAAATACTCCACTTGTACAGCCAACTAATTTAAGTAAATTTAACTCCGGAATTTAGTTGCGAAAGATGAAATTTAAAATAATCTAGATAGAAGGTACCAAAGTATTAAGATTTTTTATTTTTCAAATTATACAACTACAGAAACGTATAAAGATAGTTAGTAAAATTATTAATGGAAATAAGCAAAAAATAGAAGGAGAAACGAATGTGCATCTTCAGTAGAACAAAAGATGCAGTAAGAAATTATGAAGCTGTTCCAAAATACTATCAAAATTTTTGTAAGGCAGTATTATTATAATTGTTTTTTAAATATTTTTAGTATTTGAACAAATTGTAGTGAATTGAATAATAGTTTTTTTTAATTCTAAAGTGCAATTGAATAGAATAAAAATTTTTTTTGACCGAGACATTAAGGAAGAAAATAAAAAGAATGAAAAAAAACATAAAACAAAAAACATAAAACATAAACAAAAACAAAGCTGATATCATAGTATGGGAATTAAAGTATCATCAATTATCATTTAAAATTGACAAAATCAGGTGAAGGTATGGAAATTGAAAAACAAAAGTAGGTAAATAAATAAAAGTATGAACAGATGTGTTTATTACAATACATTAAAATTAGAACCGAAAGTGGACAAAAAAAAAACGTTCTTTTCGACCTCTTTTGCTTCCACCAATTTACAATAACTCACCATTTTGTATTTTTTTCATTAAATTGTTTGGAAATTATAATCATAATCATTAGAGTTTATTATTATCAGCAATAATATTTATAAGAAATATTCATTATTATTTTTTTGATTTTTTGTAGGATTCATCTTGACAGTATCATCAGGGACAGCACTAAATATTTGGAAATTAACATTTAAGCTATCATCAACTTTCATTACACTTGCAACATTGCCACATCTATAGCAATAATTCGGAGCAGACCACACAGTCACAACATCTTTATCAGGGAAATGATATCTAAAACCTTCCATAACCAATTGATGTGCCCTTGCAATTAAAGTTAAATTATTAATATGATTAAATTCTCTAGCAACCTTTGCACCAAATAACCAACCTGCACCTCTTGGAGATATAGCCCAAGTGTCAACATTATCAGGATCTGACCAAACTAAGTCACAAAATCCACCTTCGTGAGGGACTTCTTGAGCTCTGGATAAAACACGTATTTGATCTAACATTCTAATTTCTGGAGATAAACCACCATGTATACATAATATTTTACCATCGATTATTGCAGATAGAGTTAAAAAATCGAACACTTGACAACAGTATTTCCAAACCATTGTTGAACCATATTTATTCAGACATTCTTCATAAAAACCATAAACTTGAGTAATTTGTCTTGATTCATGATTACCCCTTACCAAAGTTATATGTTGAGGAAATTTAACTTTTAAAATCATTAACATTGTGAAAGTTTCTAAACTAAAATAACCCCTATCAACATAATCACCAAGGAATATATAATTCGTGCTTAAAGTTGAACCAGATGGAAAACCACCCGAAATTTTAAACAATTCTAGTAAATCATGAAACTGACCATGAATATCCCCACAAACAGTTACAGGAGATTTGACTGGTTGAATATTTGATTCTTCCATTAGTAAATCTTTAACCTTTTCACATAAATGTTTCATGTCATTTTCTGGCAAAGCTTTACAATTTTTGATTTCTTCAAACCATTGGTCGGGTCCTCTTTCTGGCATGATGTTTACTTTGAGATGGGATAATTGCAGCGGGAACAGAAGTCAAACTACGATGAAGGGCAAACAGATTACGATACAATACTGACTATCTATCGAAAATCGAATGAAAACGAAAATGCAATAAATTTCGATGAAAAAAACAAAAAAAATGAGAAAATAAAAAATAAGAAAATAAGAAAATAAGAAAATAAAAAATAAATAAAACTCTTCTGCGGTGTACGGATGTGTTCACTTTTCAAATATAACTAACATTTTGTAACCACTTGATATCTAAGAATACCACAAGCTACTATAGTTATTATAGGTATACTAGGTATACTAGGTATACTAGCTATACTGTAAACGTATTATGGGTATATCATAGCAGGTGCCAATTAACACAGGTGAAACGCGTCACACACGTAACCATCCTTCCACTTGCGATCTTGCCAGTCCACTTCCCAAAGCCAATCCACGACGACCTAGTGGGAAATATGATACGGTGTATGCAACTGATGATACCACTTGAACAATACAGCATATTACCACCACCAATGTGTGTTTCCAAACAAGTGAAAACAACAAGGTTATTATAATCGACCCAATATAAACAATTGTAAATGGTAATCTCTCAACAGATATTAAATGTTGTGCAAATTTGGATCCTCCATTAAGAAATGCAAACGCTGAAAGAAATAATAATGATCCAACTGACCATAAAATTGCAAACTTATGTGGATGCATTATCATAAAGGGGAAGAAAAAGAAACAGATTGCATAACAACAGTAACTTCCAACCATACATACCACGAATAAGGAGATTCTTTCAAAATATGACAACTTTAAAAACGAGTTGGCATCACTTTCCTGTATTGGATCATCGCCTAATGACAATGGGTTGTTGAAAGATATATTTGCAAATGGATTGGTTATATTGCTGAAATAACCATCATTTCTTGTTGTACTTCCAGTTGTATGAATTGTCTCATCTTGCAATTGTACAGGAGCATCCCTTGCACCACCAAACAAAGAGCCAAACAGTCCTGACATGATTTCCACAATTATCTATTTACTTCTTAAGAACACTAACTTTTAAGTATTTGAAACAAGACAAAACAGAGAAAAGCCTTGTTAGTGAAACAAATCTAGAATTTCCATGTTGCAAATTTTCATGTCGCAAATTTTTACTAAAAAAACATGAAAAATGAAAACTTCCCCATTAGGCAATTGTTTCCAAATGCGGAAGTTCAAATGGGTTGCTCTTGTTTATCAACTGTTATTTCTTACTTTTATTACTGATACCACAAGGAAAGGAAAACAGATTTCCAATGCTTTTTTCACTTCATAGTAAGTTGTTTACAGATATATCAGAACCACCAGATTTGTGCTTGTCATCATTGAACCTATTTGGAACAATCCAGTTTAGACATGCATAAAAAACGGGATACTTTGGATTCTCATTTAATGACTTAACCCAATCTGCCAAAACAATTTTAAGGAGACAGGCATATTTGATTTATAAGTGGGCTTTAGTAAGATATTACTTTACACATCCAACTAAAAAAACTTTTGCCAAGTTGAGGGTGCTTGATATCGTGAACCCGGATAATTTTAACCCTAATGGTGACGAGGTTCTTTTATATATTAAAAACCCAAAATTTTTATGGAGATTTTCCATGAGTAATTATAATAGTGTTATTAAGTTACTAAATTCTAACAATAAGCCAATTAAAAAATTGGAGATTTTTACAACATATGGAGATTCATCAGCAATTGTTCCCTTCATTGAAATTCCAGAAATTGAAAATGAAATTAGTAATTTTGATGATAAATTTGTTCACTTTAAGTTGACACCCTTTGAAACTTCTGAACACTTATATTCTGATGATTTCTATTTACATTTAATGGATGCAATCACAAATTATAATGAGTTTTTACAGATTATTTTAACAGGTCAATGCAAAAGGTATAAATCAAAACTATTTTTGTTATATCAACATAAGAATGATCAAAAACCTAAGTCAAATAAATATAAACATAAAAATACAACCAGCTTAATTAATGAATGTTTCGATTTAGCTGAACTGCATGAACCTAAAGATTCAATAATTGGCTCCGCATTTGATAGTAAAAATTCATTATCGATTAAAATAAGTAAAAGAAAAACAAGTACAATGTCATGGCGCTTAAAAAGAAGACTTAAAAATACCCAATCCAATGTAATACCAGTTGTATCATCAGACCCCATATTTTTAAATGATTATCATTTCACAATAAGTGGATTTCATCATGACGGTTTTCTAATACCTATAATTGAAGATGCAACTAAAAAGGATTTAATGAGTTTACTCAATTTTGATGTTAATATTATTGCATTTAGTGATCGAACAATCAAAGAGTTTTATAAGGATATCGAAAGATTAATTAAAACAAGATATTTTGTTGATAATATTCCTGCAAATGCTGTTAGTTTTATCGGTAAAATCAACCAGCCATATCCATTTTTTACGATGGCATATTTTGACATTTTAGTTGAAAATAGAAAGAAAGAAATAATATCTGATAACAATTTTTTTAATTCACATACTTGGAACCATAGTGCTTTGAAAAGTAAATTAACACATCCTTTTTCATTTTATAAGTTTATTTATTCATGTTATGGAACTACTGTTGATGTCCGAAACACTTATAAGGTCGGCCCACATAATGAAGCTCTCATGATGTATTGGAAACCACCATTATCTGATTTAAAATTTAAATATTATTTTGACCAATATAGTAAACTAGTTCAAGAAAATAAGTGGGTTTTAACATATTCTGCAAGACTAAGGAATCCATCCGAAGAATGGTCAAAATTTCACGATGATTGTAAAATACTCCTTGAACATTATAATAACTCCGTGACTAATCTTGGTGAACTTAATAATTCAACAATTAAAAAATTACAACATGAAAATATTACAGACCAGATTAAATTTCACTACGTTGCACCATTGCTGGGAAGATACAGTTTTAAAAAAAGTAATGATAACAGTTCTGTCTATACAAACAATTCATTGACTGAAAAAATTTATGATCATTTAATGTTCAATAGGTTTGCAGTTTTTAACAAAGAATATGCAAATACTTGTATAACCGAACCTGAATATTTTGGTAAATTAAAGAAATTCATAAATACAGGCAGATTTAAAAATAAAGAAACTAAAATTAACGCATTTATTAGAAAATCATTTATTGTTGATTATGAAGCCGAACCAGATATAAATGATCCAAAATCTTCAAATGATGGAAATATTTCAATGTTGGAGAATAGTTTAAAAGATGATGGAAATGAAAATGTTTCAAGTGATATAGAGACGATTATCAATGATTAAAATAATGGAATGGTTGGACTTGAAGAAGAAAAAGAAGAAGAAGAAGAAGAAGAAGACGGGAAAGACAATTCTAGTGAAATTGAGAAATATACTACTAAGTATTTAATCGATTCCTTTTCACCAATTAATCCACATTTCATAAATCCAAATTATCCAAATCCGGAACCCGTTCTATCAATCCATATAGAGAGTATATTTTAAACATCGATGAACTACCCAATTATAATGGTGATGATATTTTAAGTTTTAATTCAACTTTTGGCAGTACTTATGTTGAAACTTCATATACTAAAATTATTCAACCCAATGAACCACCATTTAAACCTATATTTAAACCAGATTCGAACCCATTTGAAATTTTTGACAAAGCACAGTCATCGTCTTCATTCTATCCAAGTGATGTTTAATTCTATAAAACCATTTATATAAAAAAAACTATTAAAAAGTTTGTAAATCTGAATTATCTTTTTGCAGGTCTTTGCATTTGTGAATTATTAAGACCGAGTAATTCATCATCCAAATCATCTGAAAATACATCAGATGATAAATCTGCAATTGAACGTTTACGTTTAAGTGTAGGTTCAGGCTGTTGTTGCGGTGGTGGAGGTTTATATGCATTTCTTTCAAGTTCTCCGAATGAAATATCTGAGAAATCATCATCCGAGAAATCATCAAAATTAATGTTCGCTTTTGAACTTGAAGTATTGTGAGTATTACAAACATTACCACTAATGTTTGGTGTTAAAGGATTAGTTCTAGTAGTATTGACAACATAAACGTTTGGTTTATTATTTGTATGCTGATTACTTTTCATTTGTGTATCATCATCAATCTTATTAATGATTAGTTTATCATTTTTATTCTTATCATCACCCGGGTCATTAATATTTTGTAACAGATTCTTATTTAAAATAGAAATTTGTTGATCATCATCATCATCATCATCATCATTATCATCATCAGGACCCAAGCTGACGTCACTAAAGTCACTATCATTAGTTAAGTCTATACTTTGGTTAATTTGATTCGATGTAGTAGAATTGGATTCTTTTGTAGCATCTGTTGATGCATTAGTAGTGATTTTTTCAACCATTTCAGAAACTGGTTTAAAACCAGTATGCATATTTTGAGGCATGAAAAATCTTTTTTCCAGTTTCATTTGTTTTGGATCATCCATAGTTTTAGATTTAGCAGACTTTGAATTGGATTTTTTTGTTGATGATGATGTTGATGTTGATGATTTCTTTTTTAAATTTTTTTGAATTGATTGAGTTGCAAGTTTAAGAAATTCATCAGTATCAAAAAGATCAGAATCAACCAATAAACTTTTATTTTCAGTTGGAATATCAATGAATTTTTTCTCTAAAATTGGATTCATATTACTTGGAACAATTCTATTACTTGAATTATCGAAGAATTCCAAATTTGCAGAATCTTTGATCTGGTTCTGAATCCATTCATATTTATCCATTGCCGAATCGAATTTTGATCTTTCATTAGAACTAAATAATAATAACACTTTACCATCTCTTTTTCTACCTGTACGTCCCATTCTTTGAATGTTTTTGATAGGCGATTGAGTAGAATCAAAACACACAATTAAATCAACTTCTCCAATATCCAAACCTTCTTCACCAATTGAAGTTGCAATTAAAATATTATAGTTACCATTTTTAAAATTTTCAATTAATTCTTTTTGTGTTTTTTGATTCATACCTTTAGATTGTGCATTTTCAGAACTTCCCAATCTATCACCCGGCCTTGAAGTGGATTTAGATTCTTTCTTCTTGTCCTTTTCTGACTCTTTCTCTTTCTCTTTTTCCTTTGCCCTTTTTCGCTTTGGTTTGATTTTGTCCAGATATATATCTTCATCGAATTTATCACGTTCCTTTGATTGACCAATAAAAATATGAGGTCTAAGCATCTCTTTACCAATGGATTTATTAGCATTTTCTAAAACTCTTGTAATTTCTAGTGCTGATTCTCTATATTCTGTAAAAATGATACAAGAAGAAGAAGAGTTTGGGTTTGATCTAAAGAAGAAAATCAATTCATCTAATAAATATTTCAATTTTGTATGTGAAAATAAACCTTCGATATGATTAATATTATTAGTCGCCTTTTCAGTATCATCATGAAATAAATTTTCCACATATTTCAGTAAATGTTTGATTTTTGCATTATAATAAAAAGAAGCAGCTAGTTTATTAGTTGATTTTTTATTATTAAATTTAGTTGTAAATTCATTATATTTTTCTAAAAAATAATTATAAAACACCTTTAATCCATAAATATTCAGTCTACGCAAGCATTGACCAACCATACCTAACAGTTGTAAATTAAAATAATAAGACCATTTCAAACCTTCTGGGATAGTTGGATTTTTGATAATTTTTTGAGATTTTTCCATTGCCATAAAATGATTAATTTTAGTTGGATCTTTGATGTCATAAATACCTGCATCGTTTGCCTTTTCTAAAACTGGCCTGATTGCATCTGATAATAACTCAATGATTGTTAAAATTTCATCAGTTTGTTCACAATCCAATTTATCGATTGTTTTAGATTTGATATACTTAGAAATTTGAGGATCATTTTCAGTTCTTAAATCAATTTCCGAAATATTTAAATTGGTTACAACATTTTGAATGGTTTCCAAGTTTGAACCGGGGGTTGCAGTTAATGCAATGACTCTAAATGAGCCGTTAAATTTATTCATGTATTTAACTACATTTGTATAAGCATAATTGCCAGTTGCACGATGAGCTTCATCAATTATAATACAAGAAATCAGATTGGGATCCAAAATGCCGGATTTTAAATCATTTTCAACAACTTGAGGAGTTGTGAAAAAGATTCTTTTTGAACTCCAAATCAGACTTCTATTCCTTTTCAGTTTATCCAATAAAATGTCAATATAATTCATGGAAATACCAGTTATTTCAATAAATGCTTTGATTTGTTGTGCAACCAAAGGTTTAGTGGGAGCCATAAAGATGATTTTCATTTCATCCTTAGTCCAATTGAAAAAATTCAACATTACCGTGGATGCAATAAAGGTTTTACCTAAACCTGTGGGTATAGCACATAGAACATTTTTGAATAAAGCTTTTTGAACAATTTCTAATTGATAATCTCTTATGGGGAAGTTGGTTGGGTAGATGATTGTGTTTAGATTATCATAGTTTAAGTGACTGTTGATTGTAGTTGGTGGTTTATATTGAAGAATTGGATCTGGGATTTCTTTGTATTCTACAGCAGACGGTTTTGTTGTTGTTGATGTTGATGTTGATGTTGATGTTGTTGTTGGTGTCTCTGCATTTAGAATTTCGTTGATATGATCATCAAAGGAACCATCGGAGAAGAAGTCATCCGAATCCAAAGAAACGGACATTATTGAAAGAATAAACAGTGTTTAGGAAACGATGGATAGTGAATAATAATAGCAAAAAATGAAAAATAAAAGAGAAAACTGAAAACAGTAAATGCCGTGAAAGAGAAAAAAATAAATGACTTTAGTTAATGACTTCTATTTTCTGCTTGACACTTTTTAAAGGGACCTTTTCCTGAAAGTTTTGCAGATTTGGAGATTTGGAGCTGTTTCTGTCTTTGCAAAGCATCCATATTGACCACCATGTCGACAGCCATTTCTACTGGAAGAGGAGGAGCGGGAAACATGATCTCCACATCACACCATAGCAGCAGTCATGGCGATGTGGCGATGGACCCGGAGAATGCAGCAAACGAAATCATCATGACACAAGAAGAGTTTAACAAGTATCATCACATTACTAACGGTAGCAGTACTAATAATAATCATAATAATCATAATAATGCTGATGGTAAGCGGGGAAATAAAGAAAGAGAAACAGAAAGAGATGATGGTACTTATCATCATGATAAAAATGGCAAAATCCTAGCAAGTGTTGGAAGAGGAGGTATGGGGAATATAGGTAAATTTGATAAGAAACCAAGTGCAAAGGTAAGTAGTGAAAACCAAGAGATTGAATTAAGTCCAGTATTTAGTACAGGACGTGGAGGGGCAGGTAATATTTATAGGACGAGATCAAGAACAAAGACCAAGATTCCAATAGATGTTGAATTGAGTGAACAATTATCTCCATTACATTCGAATAGATCACGTGTATCAGGTAGGTCGATGAATAATAATAGTTATAAGGTTTATGGGAATGGGAATGGGAATGGGAATGGGAATGGGAATGGGAATAAAAATGGAAATGATAACAATAATGGTGATGGTAATGATAATGATAATAAACTCAAAGGTAATGGGATTATGAGTAAGATTCGTAAATTTTTCAAATGATAAGGCTATATTGCCAACTTTTAATTTTTTTTCCTTTTTCTATTATGTTTTTGTGTACTGCTGTAAAGGAGATATGTATTGAAAGAATATATAAATAAGTAAATAAATAAAGAAGAAGAAGAAGAAGAAGAAGAAGAATGAGAGTGAGAATAAACAAACAAACAAGCTATAGATATAGATATAGATATAGAATTATAGTGATGAGATGATGTGGTGACATTTTGTTTAATGTTGATGATCCCATGGATGTTCTATACCAACCCAATGTTTCCAATCATGCTTTGCTCTATAAAAGATCCAAAACCACATGGTTGCACCAAGAACGGTTGCAGAATATCTATAAAAAGGGCCTGCCTTTGGAACAGGAGCACCAGAATGACGGGTGTAAGTTGCTGAAGGATGAGACATGATGAGCGGTGGTGATGGTGAGTCTGTTGTCCGTGTATTAAATTAGTTGGTTGATTATATTTAATTCTATTATATTTCGTTCTATTCTATTTCATTTCATTTGAATTGAATTTCAGTTTCAGAGGGGAAGACACCCGCCACCCGTGCACCACCTCAGCAGAATCGGCACCGCCACCCGTGCACCGCCACACGTGACCGTGGCAAAGGCGGTGGTGGTGGGACTCGAACCAGCGACACAGACGCGACAAAAGCAAAACACAGGAAATAAGACAAATCTGAAATCTCGTCGCCGGATCTCCCCTTCTCGTCTTGTCGCCGGTTCGATCCGCAGGCAGCAACCACGCCCCCCCATATTTTCAAGATTTGGATCTTTTCTCATTTGAGGGAAATCATTTCCATTTTCCATTTTCTTTGTCCTGTACACTTGTTGAGTTAGTGTACATTCCGACTTCTTTTCTTCTTCTCTGCTTCTCTGTTTCTCTGCTTCTTTCTACATCCTCCCTTCATCATGAACACCAGCATCTTTCCGGACTCCCCCGCCATCTCCATTTCCACATCCCCCTCCTCCTCCTCCTCAACTGCCCCCAATTCAACCCCCCTTTCCGCAGCCTCTCTCGGAATCAGAACTAGACACAGATCCGGAACTTTGCCTTCTTCCCTGGCTAATGTTCAATCACAACAAGTTCAATCCATGGCGTCATGGGATGATCCATTTCAAACTATCAACAATCTAAACAATCTAAGTAATCTGAACAACCTAAACAATCTGAACAATCTAAACAACCTAAACAACCTGAACAACTTCAATAACATTTCTACCATCAATAACAATAACAACAACAATAACAACATCCAATCTTCTTTCCAAAATATCCAAATTCAACCATCTTCTCAGCAACATCGTTTAAGATCTTACTCAAATTCAAATTTATTACCACCCGATTCCATCGATCAATCTCCTTCCCTATCTCCGTTTCCGACCATTGATGAAAACTATTTACAACCATTGTCCTCAGCAAATCGTCCAAGATCTCAAACTTTTGCAGCTGCAACTCCGTCTTCAAACAATCCTCTCAACAATTTAGGTTTGAATTCTCTACAGTTAGCTATGCAAAATCAATACCAATCTCAACATCAATCTCAACTTCAATCTCAACTTCAGTCTCAACAATCCTCATTACCTCAAATGGCGAGAGCTTCTTCATTTTCGGTGGTTTCTTCTTCCTCTCAACCATCTCAACAACAACCTTTCATTAACCCAGTTTTACAAGATAATATACCTGAAAATTTAATTTCAATTACTTCCTCTCATTCAAATCCTTTATTAGGTCAATCCAATACTTTGTTATTTATAAATATACCAAATGATCCAAAAATTTCAAATTCAAATAATTTTTATAAAATTTTAAAACCTTTTGGTCAAATTTTATCCATAAAATCAATAGTTACAAATAATACTAATGGTTTAGTTATAGTTGTCGAATTTTTAGATTTAGAGTCTTCAATTAATTGTAAATCAACTTTAAATAATTATGAACTTTATCCCGGTTTGAAATGTACCATTTTATTTGCAAAAATTTTGGATTTCCATACTCAAACTAATACTACTGCTAATACTACTACTACTACTAATAATAATAATAGTAATAGTAATAATAACAATAATAATAACAACAATAACAACAATAACAACAACAATAACAATAGTAATACCACTAACAACATCAATTATTCAAGAAATCATTCAAAATCCATTTCTAATAATACTTCCATCGATGATTCATTACCCCCATTCAAGATAACAACTTTAAATGAAAGATTAATTTCTTTTAATAAAATTAAATCTTACCTTTTGTCAAATAACAAAGATGTAACTATAGATTTAAAAAGTTTAAATAACTTATTATCAAATTCTTTAGATTACACCAGCATAAAATCCAATAATCTAGGTCCATTACCACCGAACTTAATTAATAAAAAATTCGATAATCCTTCATTAAGAGAAATTAGGAAACAATTGGATTCAAATTTATTATCAACTTTACAAATCGATGAATTATCCTTATCAATGGATTTAGAGTTACCCGAATTAGCTTCTGATTATTTAGGTAATACAATAGTTCAAAAATTCTTAGAATCTTCATCTCCAATTGTTAAACACAATATCATTTTACAATTAACACCTTATTTATCTCAAATGTCAACCCATAAAAATGGTACTTGGGTTGCACAAAAATTAATCAATTTAATAACTTATGAAAATGAAATGAAATTGGTTAATGAATCTTTAAAGCCTTTTACAACTCAGTTATTTAATGACACTTATGCAAATTATGTTATTCATGGAATTTTGAAATTTAACTATCCTTATTATAATTTTATCTTTGAAAGTTTATTATCTTCATTTTTAAATATTTCTTTTAATAGGTTTGGTTCAAGAGCTGCAAGAACTTGTCTCGAATCAATTGATTTAAATGAAGATTCAAAACCTTTGATTGTTTTAATTATAATTGCAATCTTGAATTGGTGTTGGGAACTAATGTCTGATGTAAATGGTTCTTTATTAATTGCTTGGTTTTTAGATACTTGTCAATTATTTGATAATAAACATTATATTTTATCTTATATTTTAACCAATGAAAACGAATTTAATGAAGATGAAGATGAAAATAAAAAGCAAGAAAATAATGATAAGGTCACCGAGAATGACAATGATAATGAAAATGATAACGAAAATGATAATGAAAATAAAAATGAAAATGAAAAGGAGTTAAAGGATGTTAAATTTATCAAATTATGTACTTTAAAATTAGGTACGTTAAGTATTTTGAAATTACTTAATTATAGAAATGATTTATTGTCAAGAGATTTAATTTTGAAAAAAATCTTTGGTAATGATTTATTTAATAATGACATCAATCTTATTGACGAGAAAAATCAACTAACAAATGATGAAAGAGTTTTAAAATCAATTTTATTAGATTCAACAACTTCAGTTACTTCTTCACAAGGTGCAAATTTTATTCATAAAATTTTATCAATTCCAACTTTAGATTTGAATTTAAAAAAGAAAATGATTCATAAAATTAAATTGGTTTTAACTGATATAATTTTACAAGTTGGTTCTTCAATTTCTAATAATTCATTACGTAGGTTATCTGAAGAATGTGGTATAAGAGGTTTTATTAATAACAATCATAGCAGAACAATAAGTAATAGTGGTAATGCTTTATCAAATTTGCCAAATTGGATTTCAAGATCAAGAAGTAATTCGGCAAATACAATTAATGGCAGTATCAGTGGTGAACAAACACCACCAATGTTTCAACAACAACAACAACAGCAACAACAGTCAATGCCACAATCACAAGGTAATGTTGATTATGATCTTTTATTACATCAACAACTTGAAGAACTGTCTATTAATAACGGTGGTTTGAATCTTAATGGTATGACTTATAACATGAATGGCATGAACGGCATGAACGGTATTGGTGGTATGAATGGCATCAACGGTATGAATGGCATCAATGGTATGAATGGTGGCATGAACTATAACAACAATATGATGAATAATAATTTAAACTATAATTGTTTTAATGGAATTAGTGGAATGACTATGAATAATTTAAATATGAGCACTAGTATGAATAATAATAATAATAATAATAATAATAATACTAATAATAATAATAATACTAATACTAATAATTTAAATAATTTAAATTCAGCTATGAATAATTTGAATATGAATAGTTTAAACATGAATAATCTGAATACTTTAAATTTAAATAATTTAAATATGAACAATTTAACTAATTTGAATAATAATGGTGGAAGTGCAGGTAGTAATTTAAATGGAATGAATGGTTTATAAACAATGATGCTGATGACGATGACGATAATGACAATAAAGACAACAAGAACAACAAGAACAACAAAAACAACAAAAAATAGCAAGAACAAGAACGACAATATAAATAACAATATAAATATAAAGAACAAGTACAATGTATAAATATGAATTTTTAATAACGATTTATGTAAATAGATAAAGATAATAAAGTAAAAATACTCTAATAATTTCAAGTATGGATTTTATTTGTCATATTCATATGTCGTTCGTAACCATAACAGTTAAGTTTATTTCTAACTAAAGGAAATACACCAGAAAGAAAGAAGAATAAAAACAAAATGGAAAGAAATAGTATATTAAAGTTCAATAAGAAAGCTCATCACAGGATAAAAGCGTAATATTCCTAGGCATGGTTTGCGAGATATTGTCTTATTTTACTTTTATTTTTACTTCTATTTTAGTTTAGATTTTTCCTTGTTTAAACTCAATTATAAAATATCTATGTTTGCACACTGAAGAATGAAATATTTTATAACAATTTATATTATAATTTCTTCTTTGTAATTTATAATTCTTTATATTCTTTTATTATATCTACTACCGAAAAGAATGCTGGAAAAAATCATATAACAAAGGACCTAAAATGCATAAAAATTTAAATCAAAAACAAGAGAAAGCCCTATTAAAGATAATAGGCTAAAAATACTCTACTAGTGTTAAATATGAAGTTTGTTTCATATGTCCATATATCGCTCATAAGTGCAATGGTTAAGTTTTATTTCGATATAAAAGAAGAAAAAGAAAAAGAAAAAGAAAAAGACGAAAGTAGGAAGAAAAAAGGTAAAAAGTATAAGAGGAGGAAAGAGAAAAAAAAAATATGAAGAAAATAACAGGAAATAAAAAGAAAACAAATAGTAGAACAAATTACTTAGAAAGTATAAGAAAATCAATGAAAGACAAAAGAAAGTCCCAATAATTGGATAAAAATGACATCAAACTTCATCATAGGAAGGAAAATTTACCCAACAGTCACCAAAATCAATACTCACACATGGCCTACTACGTTCAAAAAGTATTGATATTATTTGGCAAACTCGATTAGAAACTTTATAAGTACCCGAAAAAGAATTTGTTTTATGATTAGAAATATAATTGAAAAGTATTTCTATTTCTAAAACATGGAAAAAATCAATAACTGACTTCATGAAACAAAAGTGTTCAATCGATTCATTTAAAAGATCGCTGAAAAATGCTTGAAGCTGTGTGAAATGTAACACATTATCTGTATGTTTGAAAATAAAATTGGTTAGGTAATCTATCATTTCTTGTTTGTCACTAGGTAAACAAAATGGAGGTTCAATGATTTTTGGCGATTTATAATATGCACAGTGTTTTCTCACACATTTTGGATCTTGGTAATCTTTTGTATCCCATTGGAAAATTTCTTCAGCTCCTAAACCGGTTTTAAGGTTGTTATATACTTCTCTGTATTTTTCAGAAATTAGGGATATGTGTCTAATTAATGACCAATGATTATTAGTCATGTTGGTAATGTAATAACCTTCATCTAAAGCATAATCACATATCAACATATATATTTCTAAAATTCCAGGTAGATGATTTTCAATAAGATATTGCCTTTCATATTTTTTTACAAATTTGTTGTTGATTGTTTCATTTATTGGTGCATCTTTGAAAAATGCGACATGCAAAAGTTCACCAATAGGACTATAAAGAAGTGAAGGATTTGGAAGTACTTGGCTGATTTCATGAATTCCAAATTTTAAATGTTTTGGATCTTTTATTTCTAAAGCGTAATTTAAGTAATCAATCGCAGAACAAAAGTTAAATTCTGAAGTGAAATTATTAAGTACTTTTGCTAAAGTGGAACCAAATCTGCTACCAGGAAAGGCGTCAGCTGGTATTGTATCACTATCATAATTGTCTGAATTAGACTCAAAAACAGGACACATAACAGCATTGTTATTACTACCATCACTATTTAAATTAAAGCCGGAAGTAAGTGGAACGTCACCATTATTGCCAGTATGATTATTGACAATTGATGCAGAATGATTATTAACAGAAGAATTGTCAGCTTTATCAACAGTAGTATTAACAATTTGATTGGAATCAGAAGGAACAAAAATATTAGCGTTGTCACTTAGCTCAGTATTTAGATTTGAAGTACCTAGATTGTCAAGATCATTGTTGGTCTCACTAGCGATTTGTTCATCTGTAACAGCGCTTATATCAGGATTGTGAAAATTAAAATTAAGAGGTGCAGTTCTAGAGATATCAGAGCCATAATAGGAAGTAAGGTCAACAATTGAACTACCGTCATCAACATCATCATCAATTTTAGAATTTACATTGCCACTCAAATTAAAATTCAAATTTGGACTAAAAACAGACACCTCACCATAAGAATTATTTGCAAAAGCTGGGCTGACGGTAGAGGTATCTCCAACATTAGTTTCAACATTAATAGTTTCAAGATTGTCAGTTTCAAGATTGTCAGTTTCAAGATTGTCAGTTTCAAGATTGTCAGTTTCAACATTATCAGCTTCAATAGTTTGATCAACAAACATAATGGACTCAATGTCAACATTGGCAGTTTCAACATTGACAGTTTCAACATTAGCAGGTTCAACAGTGTCAGCTTCAACATTGGCAGTTTCAACATTGGCAGTTTCAAGATTGACAGTTCCAAGATTGACAGTTTCAAGATTGACAGTTTCAACAGTTTGATCAACAAACATAATGGAATTGGTGGCAGTATTGACAGTTTCAACATTGGCAGTTTCAATATTAGCAGTTTCAACATTAGCAGGTTCAACAGTGTCAGTTTCAACATTAGCAGGTTCAACAGTGTCAGCTTCAACATTGGCAGTTTCAACATTAGCAGTTTCAAGATTGTCAGTTTCAAGATTGTCAGTTTCAACATTATCAGCTTCAATAGTTTGATCAACAAACATAATGGACTCAATGTCAACATTGGCAGTTTCAACATTGACAGTTTCAACATTAGCAGGTTCAACATTATCAGCTTCAATAGTTTGATCAACAAACATA
>JAKTWB010000127.1:0-18508 GCA_030560845.1 Pichia scutulata
GTGAGTCAAATATCTGAAAAACCACGAAAATAAAATACGCAGAAATAAAAAATTCATAATAATATTATTGTAAACTAGCAACTATTAATTTAATAACTACATATGTTTTTAATTACAAAGAACCATGGAAAAGTTATAATAACATTTCTAAAGGATTTTCAACAATAGTCTTTAATTCTCTCATGAAATCACCACCCTTTGCACCATCAATTGTACGATGGTCAAAAGTACCAGTAATTGTCATAACATCATCAAATACGAAGCCAAATTGGTTTGCCTTATCTGGAACAGCCTTCTTTTCAACGGTACCAACAGCTAAAATTACAGATTGTGGTGGGTTTAAGATAGAAGTGAACATTGAAACTGCGTGGTTCATACCTAAGTTAGAAATTGTAATTGTACCACCTTGGAATTCTTCTGGTTTAAGTTTATTTTCTTTTGCCTTCTTACCTAACTCTTTAATTTCAACAGAAATAGATTTTAAACCTTTGGTATCAGCATTCTTGACAATTGGAGTAATTAAACCAGTTGGAGTTGAAACAGCAATTGAAATATCAACACTGTTAAATTGTCTAATAACATCTTCATTTTCTAAATAATAAGAATTAGATTCTGGAACTCTTAAAGCTGCCTTTGAAATTGCTTTAACTAATAAATCATTAATGGTTAATTTATAGTCACCATTACTTGAAGCATTTAGAGATTTTCTTAATTTTAATAATTTTGAAACAGAGATTGAAGATGAAACTATATATTCAGGAGCAGTCTGTTTTGAAGATGTTAATCTCTTTGAAATAACCTTTCTCATGTTTGTCAATGGAATGTCAGTATATGATGCAGCAGAAGCTGGCGCTGGTGCAGTAGCTGATGCTGCAACTGGTGCTGGTGCTGGTTTGATATTTTCAACATCCTTAGCGGTAATTCTACCATGTGGACCACTACCTTGAACACCCTTTAATGAAATACCCTTTTCAAGAGCAATTTTCTTTGCCAAAGGAGAAGCAATGATTCTATCTGTGGATGATGGAGTTGGTGTAGATTTTGGTTTAGATGACGGAGTTGATTCAGCCGCAGCAGGTGCAGGTGTAGGTTCGGCAGGTCCAGCATTTGCAGCAGGTGCAGGTGCAGCATCAGCATCAGCATCACCAGCATCACTAGCAGTAAAGGATTCAAAAGCTGGAATATCAGCCTTATCTTCAACGTAAACAGCAATAGGCTTATTAACAGGAATATTATTAGTACCATCATTAACTAAAATTTTAGCTAAATAACCGTCCTCTTGGAATTCAAAATCCATTGAAGCCTTATCAGTTTCGACCTCAGCAATCGATTCACCAGGAGCCAATTGATCACCAACAGCCTTGTGCCACTTGATCAAGTTACCTTCGGTCATAGTTGGTGAAAGTGCTGGCATATTGATGACAGTATGTTCTGGGAACTTAGATGCATAGAATCTAAGAGAGAGTGGAGTCCTAGCAGCAAGACGCAACACGGGACGAGCTCTGGCAAGAAGAATGGCAGACATAGTAAGCTGTTGTGGATGGAAAGATGTAGAGAAAATAAAAGAGAAAAGAAAGAAGAAGAAAAGGGTATTAGCCATGTTAATAACAGACGCATTTAGTCAAATCAAATTGGAAAGGAAAAGATGCGACCGAAGAAGGGCGGTGGGATAAATTTGATAACTTTGTTGCGTCGGTCGGCGCGTTTTGCCATTTTGCCTCTCGACATGTTTTCCACTTTGCTGGAAGCTTTGGTTTAAGGTGAACTTGTGTTATGACTGAAGGTACTTTTTTTGTTGTTGTTCCTTTTAGAAAGCACATATTCACCATGGCCGGCCTCAACCTCTCCGAAGAATCCAAGGAAAGATTCACCAGAGTCTTCGAAACTGCTCAAACTATCACCCATTACGGTTGGTTACCATTTGTTATTTATCTCGGATGGGCTTCAACTACCAACAAACCAAACTTAGTTGCACTTTTATCACCACTTCCTTCTGTTTAAAGATATATCTGTTCTTGTATATACATACTATTATATAACTATAAAACTGCCTAACTATTTATCATATTTTTTATTTCTTTATACACCAAACTCGCAGGTAATCCAACACAATTATAATAATCTCCCTTAATTTCTTCAAACAATATAGCACCAAATCCTTGAATTTTAAATCCACCAGCAACGTCAAAACCTTCACCTGATTTACAATACTCAATGATAAATTCATCGGTTATATTATCAATTAATTTGATTTCTGTAATACTTTCAAACCTTTTTATGGTTCTGATCCCTTCAATAACCTTACATAATGTACAGCAAGTAACAATCTTGATTGATTCCCCATTATTCTGACTCTCCCTTAAAGTTTTCAGCATTTTGACATTATTTTCAAAATTTATTGGCTTTTCTAAAATCTTTTTACCACATAAAATAACAGTATCCGCAGATAACAAAAGCAATGGACTATCATGTGAGATGTTCTCAAAAATGTCAATTAACTTGTAGTAGGATGTTTCCCTGACATAATCAACAGGATCGGTGTATTTGGATTTATTTAAGTCTTCTTTAAATTTTGATTTTTGAACAATTGGATTGAACCCAATTTGCTTTAAAATTTCAAGTCTACGTGGCGAACTGGAACATAAAATGAATTTGTAATCATTCATTCTCATACTTGTTTACAAAAACAATCAGTTAATGTTCAAAATTCCTATTAGACATTATATTTATGATAATGCTACTTATTTTTTTTTTTGTTTTCGCTTTTGCATTTAAGACTTTAGACAGTTATAAGTTTACTATGTAGAATTATAAAAAATTATAAATCATTGACGTTATAATCAATACCTGATTCAATTAAAGACTCTTGTTTATTCTTTAAGTTATTAATATGCTTATCGTTAAGATTTTCCCAATCATCTAAACTCTTCTTCTTTTCAAACTTTGCTTGATTGATTTTAGCATAAGGTATAATTTTGAATTTAGTATTTGCACCTTTGAATAAATTTTCATTAATTTTCTCAGCACTTAATAAGGAAACTTTTAACAAGTGTCCCATTAACAAATAGTTGTTCATAGTTTCAGCTGCAATTTTAGCAACTTCAAGATCTTTGAATTCAATAAATGCATAATGCTTAGATTTACCAGTTTTTTTATTTCTTGACAATCTTAATCTTGTAATTGCACCAAATTGTTGGAAGTATTGCTTTAATTCTTTTTCTTCAAAACCTTGTGGTAATCTACCAACATAAATAACACCTCTTTTGGTTGATTTGGTGTCAACGGTTTTTTTTGATTCAGTTGATGGTTTTATGATTGTGTGACCTGATTTATTAGAAGTTGAAACAGTTGATGATTTAGAATCTATTATATCATCATGTATTTGGATATCGTTATTTTCATCATCTTTGCTGAATTCAGCATCATCGGATTCATTTGAATCATTATCGTTTTCATCATCATCAGAATCTGATGGTAATTGAAAATCTTCTTCTTGAGCAGTTTCTTCATGAACAGTTTCTTCTTGTATTTTTTTTTCTATTTTTGCAGACTTAGCGGCATTAGGACTCTTGGAAACTGCTTTTGCAGCCTTTGCAATCTTGGACTTGGAAACGGGACGTGCCATTGTGTGTGCTGATATATGTGTTAGGTGGAATATGTGAATAAAAAATTTCAGAAAAAAAAAAAAAAAGATTTAAAAAAAAATTCAGATGTGAACTGAAAAAAAAAAGAAAAATATGAAAAATATGAAAAATATGAAAAATATGAAAAATATGAAAAATATGAAAAATATGAAAAATATGAAAAATATGAAAAATATGAAAAATATGAAAATATAAAACTAAAGCCGCCAGCGTCGGTCGACGCCCCGCGCAAAACGTTTCCCTAAAAAGTAACTGGATCCAACAAATCAACCTTCGCTCATTAATAAGATTAGACTTAAAAGTTGAAGATACGTCGTCTTGTATGTTTCTGGCGTCCCTAATACTGTTTCAGTGTTATCTTATCTTCCTCTTTGTACCACACAATGTCCACACAATACACAGCAGAACAGGTTTTAGAGCACAACACCAGAGACGACATTTGGATCATCTACAACGACAAGGTCTACGATGTCACTGCGTATCTTGATGAACATCCAGGTGGTGAGGAAGTCATACTCGATTGCGCAGGTCAAGATGCAACAGAAGCTTTCAATGACATTGGTCACTCTGAAGATGCCATTGAAATTTTACAAGGTTTATACATCGGTGAACTTGTGGGTGGTGTTAAGAAATCAAGTACTAAAGTTGCATCTGGTGCTTCGGCAGACAATTCTGCCCTTCTTATCACTGGTGGTTTAATTGCAATTGTCGCTGTTGTTTACTTTGTTTTTAAATAGGCATACATATACTTTGATTCATATATATCTGCACTTCTGTTTTCCTCTATAATCTATTTATATATTTAACACCATATTAAAGTTATGACCTTAATCATATTTCAAATACTGATGTAAATTTTTATTATTTTCAGTTTGAAGTTTTTGTTGTTTCTTTTTTCATTTTTCATGTTGAAGTTTCTCAAGATGATTTTATGATTTTATGATTTTATGATTTTTGTCTTCAGATATACAACTAGCACGTCGATCGACCCCAGTTCTGATAAAGCTCAGAATACTTCAATTTCGACACTTATTTTATTTTTGGTATCCTATTTTGGACTTTGGTAATCTTCTTCCAAACACATCGTAATATGTTGGCTCAGATATACGCATACGTGTTTATTTTTAGCTTTGTACTATCACCATCATTGGCGTTATCTGATTACTATTCAATTACCAATAATAAAGTATTACAGACATGTGCTTATGTTTCAAACTCTGAATATTCAATCCAAAAATGGTTTCATATTCAAGATCCTAGAATTAAAATCCATTTTCCCAACGTTGAAAATCTAGATAAAGAAATTGGTATTTATACTTTAATTATGGGTGGTGATGACATGAAGAAAGTCACAATTGGTTTGAATCCTTATTATAAAGTTTGCGATGAGTTTGCTTTATCCGAAAAATTTTGCGATCATGAACCTGATGACATCAATTTGAAAAAAGCATCACTAGCTGAATTAATTGATTCCAATTCGTTTTCTTATCCAATTGAAAGTTTCATGTTATCAACAGCTGATGAAACTGATCATATTTATGAGTTAGATAAATCTGGTGTTTATTGTGTTATGTTTTTAACTTCTGAAATCTCCGAGGGTGCTGATAATGATTCAGTTTTAGTTGAAGTTGACTGGATTCAATCATATGGTAACTTATTGATTTCTGATTTCAGTAGAATGTTCACCTCTGTCGGATTTGCAATCATTCACTTTTTAATTGCAACTGCATTATCATTCTTAATTTATAGAAAAATTCAAAACACTGGCAAAACTTCAATTTCGATTGACAATTTGAAACTCAAGAAATTTACAATTCAATATAAATTTGTTCTATTTTATTGGTGTTACGGTTTAGTATATTTATCAACTTCCTTAAACTACTTAACTTTGAATAAATTTGGCTATAGTACGGATTCATTCTTTGTACCATTAACAAATTTAATTTCCTTGGTTGCAACAACTTTGACCTCAATTTGGATCATTTATAATTTGATGTTATTTTCAGCGGGTGCTTGGTTAGATGATTTTAAAAACAATACCAAAAAATTAAATATAATTAAAACCATTTGTTTGATTTTGATCTTTGAAATGTTATTATACGACATTGAAACTTCAAGTATTTATTCATTGATTGGTAACACACCAACAGATTGGTTGTCGGTCATAATTTATGTTCAATACTTGGGTATTTTCTTATTATCGTTATCATGGGCAATCTTATCAACATTCAAAATCAATGATACAAAATTGAAAAACACCTACTACATTACAATTGGTTTACTCACTATACTGTTTTCGATAATTATTTTTGGAGCATATGTCTTTAGTGTAACTGCCCAAACTGCAACAATTGCTTACACATTTGAATTGATATTTACAATCATATTAACAATGCTTTGGTTTAATGTTGAACTAGAAAACAACAAGTTTGTTATCGTCATATAGCTCCCATAGACACTCATAACTTGTATAGCCCCCATAACAACATAGCGCCCGTAAAATATCCCGCATTGTATCTCTCTCGTATATGTCGTACCGACACTTTCGCGTGGTCTGTTTCCAAAAAACGTTGTTTTCTGTTCTCGGTTTTCAGTTTTAAACATGCAATATGATAAATTTTAATTTCTTCAGCTTTGTTTGGTTAATCTTTTCTTTGTTTTCTTGTTGAATTTTGAGTTTGAACATATTTGATTCACTATCATGGAAGCCGCTGGTGCAAATATTAAAGATGCATTAAACAGCACAACATCCTTCGTTGAAGAAAATTCCAGTTTATTATCTAAATTTCAATCTATTTCTTGGTTACAAATCTTAGTTTCTCTAATTGTAATTACCATTACATATGATCAGGTTTCTTATCAACTGAACAAAGGTTCAATTACCGGTCCAAAGTATAAAATGTGGCCAATTATTGGTCCATTTTTAGAAAGTTTAGATCCAAAATTTGAGGAATATGTGGCTAAATGGAAGTCAGGTCCATTATCATGTGTTTCAATTTTCCATAAATTTGTTGTCATTGCATCTGATACAACATTAGCAAGAAAGGTTTTCCAATCTCCTTCTTTCGTTAAACCTTGTGTTGTTGATGTTGCGGTTAAAATTTTAAGACCTACAAATTGGGTTTTCCTTGATGGTAAAGCACATGTTGATTATAGAAAAGGTTTAAATCCTTTGTTTACTAAAAAGGCACTAGAAATTTACATTCCTGAACAAGAAAAAGTTATGGATGAATATTTAGAAAAATTTGTTAAACTTTCTGATGGTAACCCACAAGTTTTCTTCCCAGAATTTAGAGAATACATGTGTGCTATCTCTTTAAGAACTTTCTGTGGTGATTATATTACTGAAGATCAAATTAAAATGATTGCTGATAATTATTATAAAGTTACTGCTGCATTAGAATTAGTTAATTTCCCAATCATTATTCCATATACTAAAACTTGGTATGGTAAAGTCATTGCGGATCAATCTATGAAAATTTTTGAAGTGTGTGCAGAAATGTCAAAAGCTGCATTATTAAAGGGTAAAAAGCCAAACTGTGTTATGGATGAATGGGTTTTATCAATGTATAAATCAAATGGACTAGTTGAATTAAATGAAGATGAAGAAATTAAGACAAAAGTTAGATTGTTTTCAAACAGGGAAATCTCAGAAGCGATTTTCACATTTCTATTTGCATCCCAAGATGCATCCTCGTCATTATGTTGTTGGTTGTTCCAATTGATTGCAGATAGACCGGAAATTGCAACCAAGATTAGAGAAGAACAATTAAGAATTAGAAATGGTAACCCAAATCAACCATTAACTCCTGAATTAATTGATCAAATGACATACACAAACATGGTTGTTAAGGAAACTTTAAGATATAGACCACCGGTTATTATGGTTCCATATGTTGCAAAGAAGGCATATCCAGTTACTGAAAGTTATACAGTTCCAAAGGGCGCGATGATTATTCCATCAGTTTATCCAGCATTACATGATCCAGAAGTTTATGAAAATCCTGATGAATTTATACCAGAAAGATGGGTTGAAGGATCTCCTGCAAATGAAGCAAAGAAAAATTGGTTAGTTTTCGGTACTGGTACCCATGTTTGCTTAGGTCAAACTTATGTTATGATGAGTTTTACTGCATTAATTGGTAAGGCTTGTATGTTTACAGATTTCAAACACACAATTACATCATTGAGTGAAGAAATCAAGGTTTTTGCAACTATTTTCCCAAAAGATGATTTAATCCTTGAATTTTCTAAAAGAGACCCAACCAAGGTTTAAATGTTAATCTCATTTTTTTACTATACCTTTTATATTTAGATAAATAGCAACACTCGTTTTTAATTGTACATTTTGAAAAAAAACAAGCTGAACTTTATAATTTTTTTCTTTCCTAATATTAGTTCTGTCCTAGGACTTACACAAAAATGTGATGCAAATATTTCGAGATGCATTGAAAAAAACTAACCTTATTTACATTTTTTTGAGTATAACTTTTTCCTGAATTTAAAGCGTTATAAGATAATTCAGAATTTGAACCACCATTACTTATTGCAAACTCTTTGATTTTACCACCACTTAAACAGTGTTGAAAATATTCGGTTTTGTAATTCATTTCCTTTTTTTCTTGTAGTTTATCATCATTGTATATTAAAGCTGTGCTTTTATAATTTGACATTTAAATAAGAAGATTATTTTAACATTAATGATATTATCCTACCAGGTAATAATTCCTCACTTGTTAACAATGAAAACCTTCATTGCTATATACTTAGTAGTTGAGTAAAGTTTTTGATGCCCTATACACTTACATGACGTACTTAAAACAGGTGTTGTTTACCTATTATCTAAATTGATTCATGTCCGCAACTAGTCATTTCTTCCTTTCAAAAGAACTATTTACTCAGAAAGAAATACTGTAGAAAAAACGCTAATAAGAACCATTAATCAATACCCAGTTGACAAAGATGATTCTAAAGTGTTAATTGAAGTATAACCAAGTTGAAACTGATATTGAAAACGGGTGAATTATGATGTAAGTAAGCGTAAGTTATTAACAGAATATATAGAATTGCTGGAAAACTGAAGCTTATCGAATTGGAGTCGACTAGTTAAAAGCGGATAGTGAAGCAGTATTCCCGAGGATTAACTTGGCTAGTAGTGATGTATTTATGTAAATTAGATATGGCAAACCTACAAAGTGACAGTGTTTTTATAGTTAGACTAAACTTTGAATATTAACTAAAATAGATAGCGTGTTGATTGTTACATACAAAACCAAGAGCACGGTGTGTTATATATTGGTTGCTTGACAGGAATCTAGAACTTTGTCTCAATTTGCTAACTGCATGTTTTTGGATCAGAAAACCCTTATACTTTATAGTTTTACGTTACTTTTTTTTTCAGAAGCCGATAATATTATGGAAGTACAAAAGAACAGATACGTTTTTCCACCTTTAAAGTGAACATTGTGGTTAATAGGAGTGTTTGATACAGTGCAAATAAGAACCTTGGACTGGTTCAGAACGTCTAACTTGAACGCGTTTTAGGTGACCCCACAGGTAGCGGCACTAAAACTAAAGTTGGTATTTCTACTTTGGTGTACCAATGAAAATAGACCGATTCGTTATCGTGCATAATACAAAACTAAGTGCCCTTTTATGTTGCACATTTTTGACGCTGGTCAAAGTTGTGAATAGCTGCACATCATACATGCAAGTTGCCTGGAACAAGCCCAGACCTCACGGC
Organism: Pichia scutulata; assembly: GCA_030560845.1. Taxonomy (NCBI): domain Eukaryota; kingdom Fungi; phylum Ascomycota; class Pichiomycetes; order Pichiales; family Pichiaceae; genus Pichia; species Pichia scutulata. The sequence continues at coordinate 9,388 of JAKTWB010000127.1, forward strand.
CCGTATTTCAAGCAGCTGTAAGGTTTGTTATTTTGTGGGCGTTTGGCCTCGCCAAAGACACAACAATTTCGTACGCGCCCTGCACAAACTCTTTTCCGAGGAGATAACCGATCAAATTGAGCGAGATCTCGTATTCCTGGATTGGCTTTTCCAAAAACCTATTGTGTTTTCTGTGAGCCGTGGGCAGTCAGCGCCGATCTCGCTAAGAAAGTACTGCACAAGGATTTAGCCTCCAGAAAAAAGATCTGCTATGAATTGTTTTCCTTTTCTGCTAAAAAGCAAGTTATCTGTAAGTTGTAATTTCTAATTTCTAATTTCTAATTTGTAACTTAGAGCCATAGTACCATCTACTTTTGTTGTTGAAATCGTGTTTGTTGTTGTTAATATCGTGATTCACCTAGCTGTTTCTTTGCTCCACATTATTTCTGTTTTTGTTTTTGTTTCTCTTTGCTTTGTACTACTTGCTTTTCTTTTGTAACCTTGTTGAATATTACTTGAACTTTCTACCACTCTAATATTTTACCTACCTCACCAAAATGATGCTGTTTAGAAAACCACATGATAAAAAATTCATAATCTGTGCCGTAACTTTAATATTCATTTCAATCATTGGCTATTTTCATAGTGAAAACATACATTCCACTTATAAATTGCTAAATGAAAAAGCAAATTCTAATGGAAACGACAATAAAGCAGCAAAAAAAATCCAGCCACCTGATGACTCTCATACAACAAAACATTTATCTGATGAATGGACATACAAAGAACCGGTTCATGATATTGCAACTTCAGAAGTTGTTGAAGTATCTCAAGATTTGAGTGATAATAAGCATATGCTTGATGAAAATATTAATTCAAATGCCAATGATGAGATGGTTGCAAATGAACACGATAATCAAAGTAACCATGATGATGTTGATAATAATACTGAAGAAACTGAAGATGGTAATGAACAAGAAGCTAACCCAAAATTCCATGACGATTGGGATGATCACAAAATGGAAGTCATGTCTTTCATTTACTCTGATTCGTTACATGACAAAACACTGTTCAAACGTACAAAAATATTTAGTGAACTATTCAAAAATATTGAAGAGTTTAAACCAAATATTGAACCGCTATTGACTTACAAGGACAATAAAAGGGAACATTCACAAGATTCAAATAAAGATGTATTACCTTATTTAACTCATGATGAGTTATTGGAACATTTACAAGTACCAGAAGATTCAATGTTCAATTTGAAATTTAACCACGAAAAAATTGTTGAACATTTACCACATGAAATGCCTGAGAATATCTATAAAAAAAATTCAAAAGGTATTGTTTATGTTGGTGGTAACAGATTTTCATGGTTGACCATTTTATCAATTATGAATATTAGAGAAAATGGTTGTAATTTACCAGTTGAAGTTTTAATCCCATCTTATGATGAATATCAGTTAAGGTTTTGTAAAGATGTTTTGCCAAAACACAATGCAAAATGTATTTATTTACCAAGACTAGTTGGGAATCAAATTTTTGAAGAACATAGCTTTAAAGGCTATCAATATAAAAGTCTGGCATTAGCATTATCGAGTTTTGAAGAAGTTTTGTTATTAGATGCTGATAATACCCCATTGGGTAATCCAACTGATTTGTTTGAAGCAAAACCCTTTTCTAATATTGGTTTAACATTTTGGCCAGATTTTTGGAAACGCACAACAAATCCAAAGTTTTATGATATAATTGGACACAAAATTGATTTAAATAAACGTAGGGATTTTGGATATGTTGAATACGGTAAAGCTTTTACACCTACCAATACAGACGATGTTACCTTGTTTCATCAATTGGAAGGTACATTACCCGATCCATCATGTGAATCAGGACAATTAATGATTGATAAAAGGAAGCATTTCAGAAGTATGGTTTTGGCGTTATATTATAATACTTATGGTCCCGAATTTTATTATCCATTACTAAGTCAAGGTGCAGCCGGTGAAGGTGATAAAGAAACATTCATGGCAGCAGCACACGCACTAGGTGAGAAATATTATAATGTCAAAAAGAGATTGGAATCATTATATATGAAGCAAGGTGAAGCATACACGGCAACTGCTATGGGACAATTTGATCCAGTTAAAGATTTCGAAATATCAGAAAGATATGCAGATCAAGATGTGGAAGTTAAAGAAAGACCGGATATTTTCATGCTGCACTCAAATAATCCAAAACTAGATCCATGGAGATTAAAAAGTGAAGGTTTAATTATTGATAGCGAAAGTGGTCAAAGAAACAGGGTATATCAAGAAGGGTTTATTGATATAGCTAGGTATGATTTGGAATTGCGTTTCTGGAAAAACATGGAGAAACTTTTATGTGAAAAGAACATTACATTTTTAACGTTTGCAAACCAAGGTGTGACAAGTATTGAAGTGTGTGAAGAAGTGAAAGAGCACCTTAAATATTTGAAAGAAACCACACGATCTCCGAATTAATTGTATAGTATAGCCTTGTATTCCTAGCTAAAATTTTGAATAAGTAACATTAAAGCGATATACAATACTGCTGAATTGCTTTAAAGGTTAACGGCGGTGCTTTTTTTTTATGCGGCCAAGCTTTCTTTGTTCTTGAAAACGTGAAAACGAGAAAACGCGAAAAAAAACGTGAAAAAGAATAAATAAAACAACATAAAATAAAAAACTTTAAACTCGCGCCGATCGACTCACTGTTTTTTTCAGTTTTTGTGATAAAAAAAAAAAAAAAAAGTTGTTGCACTACAGCACGTGACATGTTGATTCCCCGAAGTGTGGCGCTTTTCGGTGTTGATTCCATTTCCCTGATTTTTCACTGGATACGAGCAATTGTAATCATTGAAAAAATTTATTTAACCAACATCTGATACATTGCACCTTTCTTTTTTTTTTCTTCTTAAACTATCCACTTTAGCTAACAACTATGGCTTTACCACAAGAACAAGCCATTTCTAGCATTGCTGCTGTTTTAGCTCAAGTTTCAGATGCTAAATCTTATATAGTAGATCCATCGCTTGATATTGTTGAAAAATCATCTGAGAAATTATCTTCAAATGATGCTTTAACTTATATTGATGATGACAAATCCATTATTACCAATTTAGATTCTTTGAAATTTGTTCAATCTTTACCTCTTTTATTAAAGAAAGGTTCAACTAAAATTTATAATCTTAATATTAAGATTTCAAATGATGATTTCTCAATTGTTACTGCTTGCAAAGATCTAGGTTTCGATATTTTGATTTCCACACATATTAAAGAAACTATTGATTTTACAATTTTAAGTTCTTTACTTTCTAAAAACTCAAATAAATCCGTTATCCATTTTTATGTTGACTCAAATGAATCTTACGATACTACTTATTATACATTTTCAAATATCAAATCAGTTTATGATTCATTTGAATCAACCAAGTTATCAGATGCCTTTGTATCTTTGAAGAAGGTTTGTGGTACTTTATATAATGAATTTGATTTAATTAATACTGCATCAACCACATCAAAAAATTTAGTCTTATTATTAGGTAATCCAACTCAATTTGCAATTGATTCAAAATTCAAAACTTTTAATTCTTTAATTTCAATTAAAGTCTATAGACCATTTGAATTATCCAATTTGGAATCTTTAATTTCTAAAATTAAATTTGAAAAATTGTTTATTTTAGAACAATCTTCTATTAACTTACAATTTCAATCCTTATTCCTTGATTTAATTAGTATTCTACCATCTTTAGGCTCAAACTCTGAAATCCTGCCATTACAGCTCTTAAAGGTTGATGAATCCAATATTGAATCAGTTGTTGAATCTTTAAACACTATTTCATCATCTTCAAACTTACCAATTCTGGGTAAATCATTTAATAAATCCTCCAATAAATCACTTGAATCATTTGAAAAATCTTCTGATGGTGCATATTTAAAAATTTTAAAAGAATCTGTAAGTGATTCTAAATATTTAAATATTTTAAATGATTTTGCTGTTAATTCATCACCTGATTATTCATTTGGTAAATTTTTATATCAACAAGAAGAATTAAATAAATTAATCAAATTAGTTGAAAGTAAATTATCATCATTTACTGGTGAATTAAATGATGAATTAGCAAACTGGTTAATCAAGGCAAGAGACACAAGTGATATATTTGATGGTGAAAAAATCATTAAATTATTAGAATCTGATAATTCAACAAATGCCGTTGAATTATTGGAATTAAAGAAATACTTTACTTTAACTTATAATTGGATTATTGGTTCCGATAATTGGAGTTATGATTCAGGATTTTCTACATTCCATTCAGTTTTAAAATCAAATAATAAAAGGGTTAATTTATTAGTTATTGATTCTGATTCATCCGTTAATGTTAAACAAGGTAAAAAGAATTTAGGTCTATATGCTATGAATTACAAAAATTCATACGTTTCATCAATTGCAATTTATTCCTCTTACACTCAATCTTTAACTTCATTTATTGAAGCAAATAAATATTCACAAGGTCCATCTATTGTTTTAGCATATTTACCAAAATCCAATAATTATTTAGAAATGTTGAAAGAAACTAAAAAGGCTGTTGATTTTGGTTCTTGGCCATTATATAGATTCAATCCAACATTACAAAGTGATGATGAAATGTTCCAATTAGATTCAACATTCATTAAAAAGGAATTACAGGACTTCCTTGATAGAGAAAATAAATTATCATTAATAATTTCTAAAAATTCAAAATTAGATTATAATTTAAAATCTTTCAATAATAAAATTGAATCTAATGTTAATGAAAATTCCAAAAACGCTTTCAAAGATTTATTAGAAAAATTGAGTGGTGCTCCATTAACCATTGCTTATGCCTCAGATGGTGGTAATGCAACTGGATTAGCAAATAAATTAAATAGAAGAGCTATTAGTAAAGGTTTAAAAGTTAAATTATTAGCAATGGATGATTTATCAATGGATGATTTAGCATTAGAAACTAATGTTGCATTAATTTCTTCAACTTCTGGACAAGGTGAATTTCCCAACGGTGGTAAACAATTTTGGGAAAATTTGAAAAATTCAACTTTAGATTTAGCAAATGTTAATTTTGCAATTTTCGGTTTAGGTGACTCTAAGTATTGGCCAAGAGCTGAAGATGCACATTATTTTAATAAGCCATGTAAAGATTTACAAAAGAAGATTGAACTTTTAGGTGGTAAATTTATGGTTGACGTTGGATTAGGTGATGATCAAGCAGATGATGGTTATAATACTGCATACAATGATTGGGAACCAAAATTATGGGAATCATTAGGTGTTTCAGCGGATAATTCAGATGAACCTGCACCAATTACTAATGAAGATATGAAAATCAATTCTGATTTCCTTAGAGGTACAATTGCGGAAGGTTTAGTTGATGAATCAACAGGTGCAATTTGTGCTGTTGATCAACAACTAACTAAATTCCATGGTATTTATATGCAAGATGATAGAGATATTAGAGAAGACAGAAAGAAGGAAGGATTAGAACCAGCATATTCATTTATGGTTAGAGTTAGATTACCAGGTGGTGTTTCAACACCTGAACAATGGCTTAAAATTGATGAATTGGCAGATACTACCGGTAATCACACTTTCAAAATTACCACTAGAGCAACTTATCAATTACATGGTATTATTAAGAAAGATTTAAGAGAATCAATTAGAGAAATTAATACAACTGCAATGGATACATTAGGTGCATGTGGTGATGTTAATAGAAATGTTATGATTTCTGCATTGCCATCAAATCGTCATTTACATGAACAAATGGATCATACTTCTAAAGTTATTAGTGCAAGGTTATTACCAGCAACAACTGCATATCATGATATTTGGTTAACAGATTTAAAGGAAGTTGCAAGAGGTATTGAAGGTGGACCTTCAAAGATTAAGATTGGTGGAGATGCGTTAATTGATGCAGAACCAATTTATTCACCAGTTTATTTACCAAGAAAATTTAAAGTTGTTATTGCAATGCCACCTTACAATGATGTTGATGCATGGGCACATGATGTTGGATTAATTTCAATTGTTGAAAATAATAACATTATTGGTTATAATGTTTTAGTTGGTGGTGGTATGGGTACGACACATAATAATTCCAAAACATATCCAAGAACTGGTTCATTATTTGGATTTATTGCATACGATAAAGTTTCTGAAGTTTGTGAAAAAATCATGATTGTTCAAAGAGATAATGGTGATAGAAAGAACAGAAAACATGCAAGATTAAAGTATACAATTGATGATATGGGAGTTGAAGCTTATAAGGCTAATGTTGAAGAATTATTAGGTTATAAATTTGAAAAGGCTAAACCATTTAAAATTGAATCCAATATTGATTATTTTGGATGGGTTAAGGATGAAACTGGATTAAACCATTATACGTGTTTTATTGAAAATGGTAGAATTGAAGATGTTGCAGGTAAACCACAAAAGGAAGGATTAAAGAAGATTGCCATTTATTTTAGAGATAATAAAGCTGGTAATTTTAGATTAACAGGTAATCAACATATTTTATTAAGTGATATTCCGGATGAACATGTTGAAATCGTTAAGAAATTATTACACGAATATAATTTGGACAATTTAGAACACTCATCATTAAGATTATCATCTGGATCATGTGTTGCATTCCCAACTTGTGGATTAGCAATGGCCGAAGCAGAAAGATATTTACCTGTTTTAATTAGTAAATTAGAAGAAGAATTAGAAAAATTAGGATTAAGAAATGATTCAATTGTTATGAGAATGACCGGTTGTCCAAATGGATGTGCAAGACCATGGGTTGCAGAAATTGCATTAGTTGGTAAATCATATGGATTTTACAATTTAATGTTAGGTGGTAGTTATATTGGTAGTCGTGTTAACAAGATTTATAAATCGAATGTTAACGAAGAAGAAGTTTTAGAAATATTAGTTCCAATGTTTGCAAGATGGGCCAATGAAAGATTGGATGGAGAACATTTTGGAGATTTTGTTATTAGAGTTGGTATTATTAAGGAAACCAAAGAAGGTAAATATTTCTGGGATGATGTTGTTGAACATTAATTGAAGGTTATTATTTACGTTGTTTATTATTATTATCGTTACTATTTTTTTTTCATTTATTAAACCATTACTTCATTTTAATTTCTTTTTATATTTACATATATATATATATATTAGTACATTTGTATTTTCACATTCATTAATTAATTAAAAACGTTATACATGGGGTATTTAGTCAGAACGGGGATTTTGGTTTGATGTGGAATTTGATGTTGATGTTGATGTTGACTTTGGAATTGAAATTTCAAGTTGTTGAATGATGTGGAATAAAGTTAATTGAGAATTAGCATTGATTTCTCTTTCGATATTTAAAATATCTTGTAGTTTCACGTCCCAAAATTTTCTTAGTATTTTATTTAATCTATTTTGAAATTTCAATTTAAGTAGTTTGATTTCATTATCGACAGATTGTTTAAATTCCTTTTCTTTTATGAGCATTTCAGACTTGAATCTTTGAATCAATTTTTCCTTTTGTTTTTTGGTGAATATTCGAGGTTGTGAATGAACGGATTTGGGATTTTTATGGGCGTTTTGAAGGTTCAGGGGCATGATTGTGGATATTGTGTGAAGCGTATGAAAGGAACGGTGAATGGTGAAAGATGAAAGGTAAACAAACAAAAGCGAAAAAAAGGAAAAAAAGGAAAAAAAGAGAAAAGCAAAAAGAAAAATTCATATCATGAATCATGAATTTCAAATTCTCAACGCACAGAAAGAAGAAGGCACGGTGGCAAATTTAGCATAGTATTATGTGTAATTATTTTTTTTTGGTGTTTTTTACTTGATTTATTAAGCAAATTGATAGTTTTATAATATACAGAAAAGATGGTTTTAGAAGCTACTATGGTTATCATTGATAACTCGGAATATATGCGTAATGGAGATTACACACCATCAAGATATCAAGCACAATTGGATACGGTTGAAGTTATATTTAGAAGAAAGATCAATTCGAATCCTGAAAACACGGTTGGATTGATGACAATGGCTGGAGAGAGTAGTGTGTTTTTAAGTAATTTAACAATGGATTATGGCCAAATATTAAGTGGATTGCATTTGAGTAAGATTGATGGAGAATCCAAATTTGTTAATAGTATTCAAGTTGCAAGTTTAGCATTAAGAAATAGACAAAATAAGATTCAAAAGCAGAGAATAATTGTGTTTGTTGGATCACCAGTTAGGGAAAGTCAAGAAGAGTTGAATAAATTGGGTAAGAAATTGAAATTGAATAATATTTGTATTGATTTGATAAATTTTGGAGAACAAGGGAAAAACTCGAGTAAATTGGAAGAATTCATTAAACAAGTTGAAGGTAGTGGTAATGAAGAGAGTAATAATTCACATTTGGTAACGATTCCACAGGGGCCATATTTATTATATGACGAAGTTGATAAAACGGCGATTTTGAGGGATCAAACCCAAATTGATAGTATGAATGCGGGTGGTGGAGATATTGGAGGAGATTTTGGCGATTTTGGAATGGATGATCCAAACATGGATCCGGAGCTTGCAATGGCGATCAGGTTGTCATTAGAAGAGGAGAATTCCAGAAAGGAAAGGGAAGAGAAGGAAGAGGATAAGGGAGAGAAGGGAGAGAAGGGAGACAAGGGAGATGATGATAAAATGGAAGAAGATTGAGTTTGTAAAAATGGGTTGCTGATTATGTTACACTATGATATAATACATATAATACATATAATACATATAGACTTCTATAATTAAATATTGAAACTTAAATCTTTTAATCTAATTTTATTTTGATTTGAAGGATGAAGAGTGATGAATTTGTTAACAATAAGAAATCGAATAAGCGGGTCATCTAGGGAAGAGATGGTGAGGTATTTAGGATTAGGGGAGTTTGGATATAGGATGTTGTTGTTTAACAAGGATTGGAGCAGTTTCAAGAACTTTTGCTTTTTCGAGTTGATTGCGTGCGCGGAGAGATTGCTGAAAAGGTGGTGGAATTCCATGGGGAAGAGATAGTTGTTGATGAGGATTTTGATATAGGGGGATAGTTTTCTGGTGAGTAGTTTGAGAGATCGGA
>JAKTWB010000128.1:0-15111 GCA_030560845.1 Pichia scutulata
TATTGAAATATGTTTTCTAGAAGTCGCTGCCTATATAAAGGGCACGATTTCCCTCCTATAGTTTACTTATCTAGTCTTTGTATAGCTACTTTAATTATCAGTTATCATATAATCTCAAGTACACTGTCAAAGTCAGTTACATCACAACAAAAACTATTTGAATAAGCCATAACAATAAAACATATGGAATAGTTCCAACCTGCAGTTTTTCAGTTATGTTGAAAATGATTACCATATCGACTTCCTCTGGATATTTATAGGTTTTTTTACAGGGTGAAAAATATGCTGCTGAATAGGCAATAAACTTTGTAATAAAAAAACTTTGAAAATTTGAGAACGTTTCTATCCTGCTTTGAATCTTTTTGAAATTGTATTACCTCCAGCTAATAATAATTCCTGACTTCACACAAAAGCAAGATCTAAACCACAAGTTCAAACATTCTATTACTAAAAGCAATAATTAAGTCTTCCATGCTGCTTAACAACTTTGACACAGATAAGTTTTTGACATAAGCTTCCGTCTTCTTTAGGTTCACATTCTAGTGCCCTTTACAAATAATTTAAAAAATAGTTATAATGTGCAACATTGAAACTTTTCTGAACACAAAAAGTTTCCCTTCGTCAACATTATTTCATAATTCTGCACCAAGGAAAAGTTTTGACTTGTTTTGACACAAAAGTTAGTTATTTGAACCAAACTGTTAATATTAAAAAATAGCTCAATTACAATTAACCTAAAGTTTTTATTTATTCCACACACAATTAAATTGTAAACTAACACTTTTGATAGTTTAGCGTTTAAAAAAAAAACTACAACCTATTTTTTCTATTCTAGTAGATACTTGAATTTTTGAAGTACCGTTAACAGCATCTTGAAAGGTTGATAGAAGAGCAATAAAGTTTTAAAAATTAAGAATCGACGTTAATTAAAAGTATATTATATTTTTACAGATGTAAGTAAAATTTGTATTGATTAAAACTTTTAATAAACCCAAAGTAATGTACCTATAGTGACTAAATCATTTAATAGGCACATTCAATTAGACTCTAGAACTGAGAACCCTGCATTCATGTTAAACTTTAAGTTTGATCGGACTTGAAATTTATTCGCTCCCAATCTGAGCATGATTTTTTGACCTTGGAAAAATCTGAATTTACAACATTCAACAGTTTTTCCTTGGAATTTTTGTTATATCACACACACTTAACAATCAACTAACTATTAAAAATGGATTCTGATGATGATATACCGTATGTATTTTATGTTGGTTTAAGAAAAACTTTTTTTATTTTTGTTTTTAATTAATAATAATAAGATACTAACCGCTAATGTTGACTAAATAATTATTTTTATAATAGAATGCTTTCAGCTGCAACACTAGCTGCTTTACAAGAATTTAAATCTGAAGAAAAAGAAAGAAACGAAAAGTTTTCTAAAATGTATGAACAAGCAGAAACTGAGTTTGATGAACGTAATGAATTAACAATTGATGATTTTAAAGAAGATTGGCAATTATCCCAATTTTGGTATAGTGATAAAACAGCAGAAATTTTACTAAATGCATTATTAGAAGACGCTAATGAAGACACTGTTGTTTGTATTGCAAGTGCTCCATCAGTTTATGCAATTATTAATAAATTTGATAAATCAAAATTACCAACAAAAAACATCTACTTATTTGAATTTGATAAAAGATTTGAATTACTTTCGGGTAAAGAACATTTTGGATTTTACGATTTCAATAAACCGGATGAATTTCGTAGTGATTTGAAAGGTAAGGTTGATAGATTATTAATCGATCCACCATTTCTTGAAGCTGAATGTCAAAAGAAGTCGTCTGAGACTGCTAAATTACTTCTTAAAAATGATTCAAAGGCAAAACTTATTACATGTACTGGTGAAAGAATGAAAGAAAATGTATTAAAAAATTATCCAGGTGTTTGTGTCACCGATTTTTTCCCTGAACACAAAAACGGACTAAGTAATGAATTTAGATGCTATTCTAATTTTGACTGTAAGCAATGGAAAATGCTTAGATAATAAATACGTGTAGTTATATAAATGTATGCCATTTGGTACCGGACATATACCATTAACAAACAACATTAAACCAAAACAAACAAGCATCAGGTTATATATAAACTTGTATTAGCCAAAACTTCATGTGAAATGATGACATGTGCGGAACGAAAGTGGCCATGAAAGGAAATAAAAAATAAACTAAAGCAAAAAATTGAAAACTACTTGATGAAGTTACGTACCTGGTTCGATTTGTTGTTTTCTCTGTCAACCTTTTTTTTGGGCACCTAGATAATCGTTTAGCTATTAGATACTGAAGCTGCTTTTCATTTTTATACCACCGCTCGTGACTTGTTATACCTTCCCCACTATCCATCAATACGACCGTTTCAAAAATGCACATAGTTTTGATACGACATGGTTCTCGAATAGATAAAACGAATCCAGGAGTATCTCCAATACAATCGGAAGTTTCCTTAATACCTGCGATTGAAAAAGTCAATAAAAATCTAAATACATTATCAAGACCAAAGCCTAAACCAATAGAAGTGGATGATACAGAAATTGAATCATTTAATTGGTTATCGAATTTTGATCCTCCACTGAATGAGGCTTTAGCATCAAATGAAATGGAAAGCTCATTTAAAAAAATTGCAACTAACGTCTTAGGGAACCGTAAAGCTGATAAAATTATGATTCATTCTTCACCTTATAATAGATGCATTCAAACAAGTGAATTGTTATTAAACAAATTAAAAAATTGCAAACAAGTTGATAATAAAACAATAACAAAGTTAAGAGTTGATCAAGGTTTATCTGAATGGCTAAATGAGAACTATAATTTAAAATATTTGCCGCCAAATGATGATGGTTATTCAATGATTAATAATGTTAATGCATATCTAAATCAACCAATTAATGACAATGATTTGAGTGGCGATTTTTCAGTTAAAACAAGAAGCCAGTTAAGAGATGTCAAAGATCCTATATGGTCATATAATCAGTTGGGTCATTGTGGAGAATATGGAGAATCGGCATCAAACTTTACAAGACGATGCTTTTATTATTTGATTAACCTATTACAATTTTATTATACTAGACAAGATTCAGAAGCTGATAAACATACAGTTGTTTTTATTATTTCACACGGGGCGGTTATTTCAACATTATTACAAATATTATTATGTAGGTCAGTCTTCAACGAAGTTCCATTATGTTCCCCAATTTATTTTAAACAATCTGAAAAACGTAGATCAGTTTTCAAATTAAGAGATTATGATTTTAATCTATTTAATTTATTGTCACCTTCATCAGATAAAGAATTTTATAAAATTTTAGATAGGCCGATTGATTTGACAAAGTTAGACCCTGATAATTTGAGAAGTGAATTAACAATTGGAACAACTGGTTATACAACAATTATTCAAAGCATTCCAAAGAAACCAGATATGTCATCACCAAAGTCGAATAGTAAAAAACTTGGACGTCAGAGAAGAAACACTATTGGTATCGGAGAACAAGAAAAGGATCAAGGTGAAACCGAAGGAATTGAAAACTTAAAACAAACAAGATCCTCAAAACAATTATATTTATTAAATAAGGATACAGATGATGAAAAATTAATTGATTTAAACAAATTACACAGCTATTTTGGTAGTGGTACCGATACAGAAGCTGAAAGTGAAACTGAGTCCGAAGAAGGTAGTAGTAACAATAATAGTAATATTAATAATATTATAAATATAAATGATTTTGACGACAATGGTAAAAGTTTGACTGATAATGTTTTCAAAGGATCAATAACATCATTGAGTTCATTCAATGAAGAAAACAAGAGTAAATTTCAACTGAATAATAAGAATTTTTATTCAAAATCGTCACCTATTACAAGTGATCCATATTCACATTTTTTTCTCAGTAGAAGTTCAACAGTTGATGATGAAATGTCAGACTATGACGGATTAAGTATGTCAAGAAGAAGTTCTAGTGGATTTAGTGATAGTAAATTAGGATCCGGGTTCAAAATGACAAATACAAATACCAATACTGATGATTTTGACAATGATAACAATAATGACAATTTCAATAATAACATCACCGATGAAACGGATAGTGATAGTGATGAAAGTGGTGACGATACAAATATTTTATCCTTCGGCACTAAAAACAAACTACAAAGGGTTCTCGATAGACAAGAAATTCCGAAAATACAAAAAAAGATAGAAGTCGAAGATAATACAATCATGACTGGTACATTTAAGAATGTTTTGGTTGGATCTCATAGTAGACTTGATTCTTTTGAAAGAGACAATTCGCAAAACTCATTCTTACGCCATACTAACAATAGTAGCAGTGGAGTTGGATTAAGCGGGCAACACAATAAAAGTCATGAAGACACAATCAAACTGGTTCTTCCAAAGTTGATATCTACAAGGAATATGGAGCTATTGGTTCGTGGAGGGGACAGCGATCGAGAAGAAGGCGAAGAAGGCCTCAGCAAAAACAAAAATAGTTTCTCTAAACTAGGTAAGTTTTTAGCAGGAAAAAAAGGAAGTTTCAATGCTTTATCCCGTAGAAATGAAAATAGAGATTATTATGAGGATGATGACGATGACGATGACGATGACGATGATGAGAGCGACGAAGATGGGGGATGGTTTGGAGGGTTTGCCCGATAAGATGTGTAATTTGCTTTTGAATGTGTAAAGGTTTTAGTCTTTAGTTTTAGTTTTAGTTTTAGTTTTAGTTTGATCTGCAGCGAGACCTAAAACTTGGAAAGTAGAAATCCGAAGTTAGCTGGAACAATAGAACAATACAAAAGCTGTTGTTGCTGCTGTGTCAAGTGTTAAGTTTTATCTTTTTTTCTGTGGTCTGTGTGTGCTAGAGCGCAGAGAGCTTCCTTCGTTTTCCTCGTGCTGTACTGTTCCTTTGTTTGCAATTCGTATAGGTTTGGTTGATTGTTCCGTCTTTGTTACCTCTGATCACATCGTTCCGTTGTACTTTCATCACCTGTGGTCTACACATCAACCAACTTCCCCGATCTCCGTTATTTTCTAGACCCACCCACCCTGTTTACGGATTACTCACTTAACAGAACAAATCTTAACTGCAACCTGTCTCGTACACTTTAGATCAAGTTTAAGGGTCCACTAGTCATCACTTCCAACATAACACAATAAACATAGGCTGTCAATACACATAAAAAAGAAAATCAATTACATCAACACCTCTTTAATCAAACATGGCAAATTTTTTCAAAAAAATAAACAACAAACATTCACCAAAATCTTCATTGCCACACGATTCTCCTCCAATATCTTCATTACCCACACCCCCAGTAAGTCATTTGAAGGATGAATTAAGTAAGTTTAAAGTCTTAAATCGTAAGGAGTCAAAAGATTTTAAAGGCATTAGGAAACCAGGATATAGTGCCGACCATTACAATGAATCAGAAACTCCACTGGCATCACAGACACCGCCAACACCGCAGACACCGCAATCACAATCTCAATTAATTCAAACTCCACAACCACACACTCCAGGATTACAGACACCACGATCACACACATCACAATATTCTAGTTTTGATCATGAACCCAAGGGCATTATTTCCAACTCCAACGGTAACCAAATGGTCAATGTAAGTAGAAATACAACACCATCTTTCAAACCTAATGAAAACAGTTTTTCTGCTTCAAATTATAATAACAATAACAGTACTATATCACCGGAAGTTTCATCTCAAAGGGGAGGATTAAATATTGTTGGTACTACAAATAGGATTGGGTCGCATAATTCAACATTCCCAATAACTCCATGGAAAAAGAGCAAGTTGTTTAATTCTCCATTCCCTAGATTTGGTCATGCTCTTTCTTCTTCAACGGCCACATCAGGTGCAATATATCTTATGGGTGGTTTATCAGGTTCTGCAGTTTATGGTGATATGTGGGTAATTGAACCAATACGACAACAAGAAAACTCTTTATCCAATAACAGTTTTCCATTCATTGCATCTCCAATTGAGAACCATCAGAACATGCCATCTCCAAGAACTGGCCATGCATCAATTCTAATTGGTAATGCTTTTATAATATTTGGTGGTGATACTGCAATCAATAATGAAGAATCTTTAGATAATCAATTATATTTCTTCAATATTTCATCGCTTAAATGGACTGTTACAAACCCACAAGGCTTGAAACCTAGTGGTAGATATGGTACCCAAATTTCTGTTTTAAATTTTGAAGTCAGTCCGGCAAATTGGTCAAGTCAATTGTATGTTTTTGGTGGTCAATTAAATGATAATTACTTTAATGATTTATGGAAATTTGATTTATCAAATTTCAGGAATCCAAATAACTCATGGATTCAAATCCATCCAACAGGTGATATTCCTCCTCCATTAACAAATCATACAATGACCGCATATAACACAAATCTTTATGTATTTGGTGGCCAAAATAATTCCATAATCAATGATAAATTATATTGTTATAATTCTTTAGAAAATGAATGGTCAATTTGTGAATTAAATGGTCCAAGTTTCATACCTCCATTGTTTAATCACTCAAGTGCAATTCATGGTTCATTATTATTTATTTATGGTGGGAAATTATCAAATGATTCAGGCTCTGAAGATTTGTTTATAATTGACTTATCAAATTTGAATACCTGGAAACTGAAATCTTCATTAATCTCTTCACCTGGTTTAAGAGATGGTCATTCAATTACTGTTAATGATATTGATGAAAAAGTTTTAATTATGGGTGGTGATGTTTATGATGATAGTTTTGATGGTATTGCAGATCCATCGATGGATTTAATTGATGAATCTAAATTACCATTGAAAAGTTCAGTTATTTTTGAATGTGATATTAAATTAATTGGCCAATTTGTTGAAAAACCAAAAGTTAGAATTTCAAGTACAAACTCAACAAAATCTACAAGTATCACATTCCCCTCAAATTTTGGACAAATTTCAATGGAGCAAAGATCAAAATCAAATATAGATCTACCGGATTTACATGAACTGCAAGTTGAACACAAGAATGGTGATCTTGCTAATGGTGTTGATTTATTAAACAAGGATGCTTTTGTTGCATCAACCCCTCTGGCCTCTGATCATGAAGATGAATTAATGACTGATGATCACCAAAAAGATAGTGCAATTGCTATGGTTAATGCTACATTTAATAATGATAGTGTGGATAGAGTTGGCAATTTAGATACTTTAAACACAAAGAATAAATCAACTAATAATAATAATGTTGAAAGTTTGGTTAATTTAGAGACAATATTGAAAAGCCCAAATGATACTATTAATTCAAGTAAAATTGAAAAATCTGACTTAACAACTCCAAACTCTGATACTAATGATAAAGATGCTAACGAATCATTAGTTTACACAACACCCGAAGGTAATAATTCTATTAAGAAAAATAATAATTTCCAACCACAGACTAAATCCTATCCAATTGCAAGATCATCTAATAATTTTATGCAACCAAGTCTTACGACTCCTTTGATTCAACAAACTGCAGTACTACCATTTTCTCCAGCTGTTGTAGAAAAGGATAATATTAAATTACAGAGGTTAATTCAAATGATTAATGAAATGAAAAATGAGATGAAGGAAAGTGTTGCCAATGCAAATGCCCAAATTGTTAAGCTTGAGAATGAAAATTTTGAATTATTAGAAAAAATAAAAATACAGAATTCTGAAGCAGTTAATAATGTAGAACCAATCGAATCTGTTAAGGATTTAGAATCAGATTCAGTTGAATTAAATGACCGTGATTTACAAGAAAATGATTCAACTCCAAGAACTTTGAAACTTCAGACATTTATTAAAAATGAGTTATCTACGATTCCTGATTTGAATAAATTGATTCAAACTCAAAATGATGATGTTCAATTATTAACGGAGAAATTGTACGGTGAAGAGCCGCTACATGATAAAATATTTCAATTAGAAGCTGAAAACTCTTCATTAAAGAAAAAACTTGAGAATGCAATAGTTCTTACACAATTGAATAGTAATAAAAATGTTGATGCTAATGATGATGATGGTGATGACAGTTTAAAAGAACGAGAAATCGATCCTGTGAATGCATTGACTTCCAAAATTGATTTATTGATCACCAAATGGAATGCAAATGGTCCACACACTGAGAATGGTAAGTGTTTAGAAGAAATTAAATATTTAAAGGAGACAAATTTCTCAACATCGAATCAACTTGAAGAAGCATTGAATAAAATTAAAAATTTTGAAATATTATTTAGTGAATCCAAATCATCACTAAATAAATCGCATAAAGCATTATTGTTATCACAGTCGGAATCAAGTAAATTGAAGAATGATTTAGTATCATTACATAATGAACTTAATGATTTGAAAATGAAAAAGAGAATTCATTCATTTACAAATTCTCAACCGCGTATGCCATCAGCATCGAGAAGTACATCATTAACGAATACGCCGATTTTCAAAAATCCATCAAGTAGTAGTTTAACAAAAGGTGAACCATCGAATATATCCGATTCAAATAATGATGATTCAGACATTAATGACACTGATAGTTTTAATGATACCAATAATGATACTAATAATAATATTAGTTTAATTGATGAAAGGTATGAAATTAAAATTAAAGATTTAGAAGCTAATTTATTTATTGTTTCACAAGAACGTGATCAAGTTAGGGAGGAACTTAACGAGTTGAAAAGGAAATTGTTTAATGATAAGAACAATTCAACTGTTTTTGCATCACCATCAAATTAGTTCGATAAGATCACATTTTGCAATATGTTTTTTTAATATTTAGTTACTGTTGGTTGTTATTTGTATTATTAGTATTTATTTATTTACTCATTTATCTATCTATCTATGTAATAAATTCAAACATTACGAAAAAAGTGTTTATGAAAAAAATTCATAAATCAAGTTGTTCACTGTCCCACAGATCGGAATCATTAATATAACTATCCAACAATTTTGAATCTTTAGCATTACCACCGTCACCAGCATTATGAGTATTATTCAAATCTGTATTTTCATTTTTGGAGATTTTGCTAACTACATCATTTATATTATCCTTTGTAAATTCGTTCGCCAAATCTGAAGTTGATCCATCAGTCAAATTATTCATATTGTTGTTGTTATTGTTATTGTTAATTATGTTCATACTTGGACGTTTCTTATGTATGTTATGTTGACTATAAGATTGACGCTTCGAAATAGATGCAGTTCTCAATCTTGTTTTTGGAACATGTAAATTTTTAACAGGTGTGGAGGAAGAAGAAATGAATGGAACTTCAGTATGTTTGTTATCCGTTTCTGTTTCATCATCAACCAGCAAATTTGATTTGACATCGTTTACAAATGACCAAAGATGTTGAGATACGGATTGCATTACATCCGTGCTTGTTGTGTTAGTATCTGTTGCTAATGATTTGATTGGTGCATTGATTTCCTTATCATGATCACCATTAAGATTATGATTCATATCGACGATTTCAAATTTCTCAACATCATCGCCATTGACATCGACATCGACATTGACATTTTCGTGTTGGTCTTGGCCTTGGTCTTGGCCTTGGCCTTGGTCTTCGTCTTCTTCTTGGATTTGTAATTTTTCTAGTTCTTTGGATATCATGGTATCAAATTGTTGAATGAAATTTAAAGGCTTGGAAAACCAAGATTGTCTGTTATTCAAATTTGTCGTATTATCATATCTATGTATTGATTCCTGAATGGTTGAATTTGAAGATGAGATGGGTAAATAAGAATCGTCAATCAAAGGATCTACATTTGAATCCATTGATTTAATTGTTCTTTTCTGTGCACTTATTGGAGATCTTTGATTATTGTGAGTATGATTATGATGATTATTATGATTACTAATATTTAAATCTTTCTTTAAATTAAACATGAGTTGTTTTTCGATTTTAATTTTCAATTGTTGTAATTCAAACTCCCTCTCTCCTTTCTTTATCGTCAAATCTTTCAACTGATTTTTGATTTCCAAAATTTCCATTTCTTTGGATGCCAGCAATCTAAAATTCTCCGATAATTCATCATTGTTGGATATCGGAGTAGGAGAACTATTTATAATTAAAGAAATATCCGTGTTGTTTGTTTCTATGCTCGATCTTGGTTCTTCTTCAATATTTCTGGAATCATGACTAACAGGAGATTCCAACTGATTGTCGATAGAGGTATCTTTGTTGAACGTTGGGTTAAATAACTGTCTTCTGGGAGTCTTGGATGATTCACTCACGTTAGATCCAATTAGATTGATTCCAATGTTTATACCTTTACGTGTGTTATCTGCACTACCGCTGAAATTCCGGAAATGCCTTCGAGCAGGAGATGTAGATTTTGAACTTGATTTAGAGCTCAAAGTTGAAGACCTGAGTAAATTGCCATTGCTGTTTCTTGATTTTTTCGATGCATCAGGTGTATTGAAAATAGAGTCGGATGTATGTATGATTTCTGGTTTATCTGGTGATGGTGATGGCGATGTGAATTTTAAAGATTCTTTATCTGGAGACATAATTGAATTGCATAAACGCAACAAAAAGAGGGGGGGGTATATAGAGAATTAAAGCAATGATTGATAATTGAAAGCTGAAACAATAGGAAAAGAAAGATAAACAGAGGTAGAAAATTGGAAATCTGGACTTGAAAATCTTAAGTCTAGTGATACAAAAACACAATTCGCAGAGAGAAGAAAATGAAAAATACAAAAGACAGACATGAATGGTGAAGTGAATGAATGGTAGGTATATCTATAACATACGGAAATAATGTCGTATTTGAAAGACACAAAAGATGTTGAGTTAGAAGAGTTGGAACTAACACCGCATTTTGTGATCAAAAGCAAAATATTCACACCATACAAGACATTTCCTTCAGGGAGTAAATTATTCATAAACGTCTGTTCGAACTCCAAAATTCCAACACGAGAACTAAAATCAGAGACAAAGACGGAAAGGGATCAAGGTGTAGAATTTCAACCTGAATTAATATTCCTTGCAATTTCAAACGGGGAATGGGAAATACCGATTTTAAGCAATCCCCAAATCCGTGAATGTTTTGATAAAAAGGGGAAGAAATCCTTATTGATAGACTGTGTGATTAATGAAAAATACATGGTTTGGTGCATGGTGAATTCGAACTTGAAGGATATTTTAATACAATGGTGTTTTGATGCAATTGAATTTCAAATCAATGAAAACGAAAACGGGAGGGATAATTTTATCATTGATCGTGATGATTATGTTATACCCAAACGTTTGTATGTTGGGGATGAACTACCGTTAATTTCTGTTGATTTGAAACATTTGAATAATGTGTGTAAGGAGTTAGAGGAATTGAACAGTGATATGCGTTTGGAGCCATTGAATATAATCAAAGGTGAAGAGGCGGGGGCGGAGGAGGGGGATGGATTGCCGGTGTTGATTCCGGAAGTTAGGAAACCAGGAATTATTGTAGAATTAGATGATGACGATGGAGATGGAGATGTTGTGATTAAACATGAAGAGAAGAAACCTAAGATTGAAGGTGATAAGGATAAGGATAAGGATAAGGATAAGTTGAAGTTTAGTTTGAAGTTTGAAAAGCTTGCAGAAGGTACGAAGTTGAATCAGAGTTATGAAATTGTGATATCTTCGAACATTTGCGATTTCCAAAATGTTAAGTTGAATATTGATGTTGTAAAGAAAGAATTGAAGTTGATTGATCATGAAGGTGTGATGGTTTATCATGCATTATTGCCATTATTAATTAAGTGTGAGACGATTACCTCATTTTATGTGTTAAAGGATAAGAAATTATACATTTATACAGATTAAGTTGGTTTAACATTTTTTCCATCAAATGTTTTCATCAATTTTGAAAATTTGATATTGTAAAGTTGATTTTTTCAAAGATATTAAAAAATCACCCGTTTTAGTTGACAATTGTACATTATTCTTTATGGATAAAGAATATTTATTTATCCAGAGAATTTGCAAATCCGAATCCACTTTGATACCTTTTATTAAATTTAAAGATTTAGTGTTTATTAAATTGATTCTTTTATGTTGATAAATTAATAGATTGTTATCATTATTTAAGAATATATTGTGTACATTTTCATATTTTTTGAGCATGCTAATAGATGTTGGGTCTTTTTTTAACAGGATTAAACTATTAGAGGTTGAGATGTAACATATTAAATTTAGATCTTTTAGATGTAGATAATCTTTAAGGAAGGGATCAGGTAATTGGAACGTGATTTTGTCATTCGTGGATAGGTTAAATTGAGAAAACAGATCCTTTGAAAGGGGATCATAAAAAGTTGGATCATTTAAAGTGGAAATCAGAGTATGATTATCATTATTGTTGTTGTTTGTGATGATTTTTTGGAATTTGTTTGGAATTTTTCGATATTTTAAAATCAAACGGAGTGAATAAGGTTCATTTAGATAGGTTATGGATATCAAATCATTGTGTAATTTTAAGGATATGATTCCTTTCAAATTTAAGTAAATTTTGATTTTCAAATCATTGTTGTTGATGATGTACAAACCATCGGGTGTATAGAATAAAGTTAAGTGATCATCAAATGGTAGAAACTTGATGATTTTGCCATTGATTGGTGTTTCAAATTCTGGATAAACTTTAGCTTTTTTAAATTCGTAGATGGAGTTGTTTGTGGATAAGATGATTGAGTTTTTATTGATTGGATGAATGGATTTGATGGTATGATGTTTATTAAAAGAATTGAAAAATTGGATATTGATGATGTTGGTGGTGTTGGTGTTTGTATGTAGGATGAAAATGTGATTATTTGAATCAATTGATAAGATTCTGTGATTCAATTTGAATAAAGATTTGAATTTTAAATTTGAATTTGAGGAAGTAGTAGAAATGTTGAACCTTTCATTAGTTTGATAGTTCACGTGCCAAATTTCACCAATTTTGGATAAAATTAGGAAACTTGAAGAGGAAATGGTGGATTGAGATTCTAAAGTTAAAATTGGTCTTTCAACTAACCAATTGAAAGTTTGGACTAGCTTTAAAGTTTTCTTGTTTATGTGAAATCTATGAGTTGAAAATTGATGATCGTTAAATAAAAAGAAATCTACTACTTTATTAGTAACTTTGATGATTTTCAAATTTGTTGGAGTATAAGAAGATTTGGTTGGATGATTTAGAAAGGATGAGTTTTGGGTATAAATTGAAACGGATTTGGTAGTTTTGTTATATACTATTAAAGTGTGGTTGAAAAAGGAATAAAAATGATCATTTGGAGATAAAGAAACCAAGGATTGATTACATTGAGCGGTGTTGTTATTGTAAATTATTAGATTATCGGATACGAAGAATTTGACGGTAGGGAAGTTGGATTGTAATATAAAAGAAGAGTTTTCTTTGAATCCAATGAATGAATCACGATTAGGATTACAAATTTCAGCATCTTGTGGTGGTAATAGAGGATTGAAAGTTATATCTGGAGAATTTTTGGAAATTAGAGAATTTCTTGAATCTGTATATACTTGAATTAGTTCATTATGGATGGTTTTGAAAACATTTGAAATACCAATGAATAGATTGATTTCATTATTTAGAGATATAGTTGATTTATCCCTTAAATAGATGATTGAAGATTGTAAATCTGTATTGTTAAGTACGATTAAACCAGATGAATTATTTGATAAAAAGGTGAAGCCATTAGTTGAGGATATATGATCTACGGATATTGATAAATTCTTGTTTAGTGATAATAAAGGTTGAGTTGATAAGGAATTATGAGAAATGGACAAATTGATGATTTGATAATCAGAAGTGGATAATAGGATTGTTGAGCTATTAATCTGATGGATTAAAGTTATGTAGGTGGTTGGATCAAAATTTTGAATTGATTTGATGATTTTGGTGCTTAAATCGATATAGAAGATTTTACCAACACAGCAATAAAGGATTCCATAATTGGTAATTTGATAAAGATACGGGAGTTCGTTTAAAGAAGGTAAGCGGGATGATAGAGTAGTTGCAAGATGGGAAGTGGAGATTATTGATTGAGATAATAAATTGATTTCTAGAACGGTGATGTGGTCGTAGATGTATAGACAAGTGGAATTTGAAGTGAAAGAAATTGAAGATGGATGTAAATGAGGGAAGATGTGAAGATTTAGATTAGTTATATGGTAAGTGAATAGGACGTTTGAAACTTTATAAATCGAAATGTAAAATTTGGAAGTTAAGAATTTTCCGAAAATTGAAGCTTGGGGTTGTTGAGGCAGAGAATCGGATTTTTGGAAATAGATAAGTTGAATGTGTTGTAGGTTTTCATCATATGCGGAGATGGAGAGGTTGTCGAATAGAACGAAGATTAGGTTTAAGGATTGGATATAGGAGATGGCATCGATTTGAAAGGAATTGGAGTCGAAGAGAAGATGTGATTTGAATTTAAGAGGAGAGGAAGAAGAAGGAGAAGAAGAAGATGTTGAGTATAGAGATATTAGAGAAGGAGTGTAGATGATGATGGAATTGAAAGCATTGATGGTATGTTTTTCACCTAGAAAGCATTGAGAGGGTGAGAGAGAAGAGGATACCACAACCATGGGGATAGAGAATAGGCATGGGAGATATTAATATAGTATTATACAAGATTACAGAGGTGGTGGTGGTACGTAAGTAAATAAGTAAATAAGTAGGTGAGTAGGTAAGTAGGTTGTACGTACGTACTAAGCTGCGAGAATGTTGGAGTCTTTTTTGTGCAGTTTGAAGTCGAGGCCGAAAAGGGTGAAGATTGTGTCGAGATAGAGGGTGATTTTTTGGAGACCGCGCTTGATGAGGTTGTGGGGGGAGATCGACGTGGGGGACGAGTTTGTTGTTGTTGCTGCTGCTGTTAGGGGAAGAGTGTTTTCGTTTGAGGAGAGGGCAATGAAGAGGGAGAAGGGGAAGAGCCAGACGCAGATGGCGAAGAAGGAGGCGATTTCCGGGAAGGAAGGGTAGTAGGGGGGCACGAAGCCGGGGGCCAGGCGGTCGTCGATGGAGGGGACGTGCGGGTTGTTGAAGTGGCGGAACCAGAGCACGTGGT